>CM068837.1:85735987-85973487 GCA_028554795.2 Sinohyriopsis cumingii | reverse complement strand
CTAAGATATTTCAAAGCAAATATGAAACCAAATTTATATTGGATGATCGATAGATGGATAGACAGATAGACAGACATACAGACAGACAGGCAGATAGATAGATAGATAGATAGATAGTACAATAAAATAACAGTTTAACTATGAGCGATTGTCTATAGGATCAATAAAAAAACATTATGTCAAGAAGATACAATTGAAGCCACTCAGACGATAGCAACTATCTGTATTGACTGACACATACAGTTGTATATATACCCCTGATCTGTTTGCATATTCCATATTACAGACAAAAACATGCAGACAAAATTGTATGTGTGTATTTATGCGTGTATTGATAAAAGAGAATATCCAAGTAGATAGTTGTAGATTGTCAGCATATATATATATATATATATATATATATATATATATATATATATATATATATATATATATATATATATATATTTTTTTTTTTTTTTTTTCAATGATGCTAGGAATTTCGCAATGGGCAATAATTATTGATCACACTGTCCAACTGACACAAAATCAATCGTCGAGATGTGCACCTAATTGACAATGAAGGGGCTTAAACTTTGTGTAACGCGAGGTTAAAATTCAACGTGCTAAATATAATGTGACCAGTGAGACATATTGTACAAGAATAATACTCAATAAGAGAAACAAGTTTTTGAAACGCACGAGAAAGAATTTATATAATTATATTGACCACTCGCTGTATTTTCCACACAGACCTTGCAGCTAACACAGTGGACAACAGTCACATGACAAGGAAAAACAATATAGGAAATATGAATCAGATCCTCTTATTATACATTGGTAAATTGCGAGAGGAATACGGATTACACGCTAAACAGATTCGTCTTACAATGCTTGTCTAAGCTCAAGCAACGTCGCAAAAAATTTACTTTAATACACCTACTCCCGAAAAGAATCACAAAAGAAGAGATAAAAATGATCACGGTGTTGTATATTTCAGACAATGGATCCCAATTATATATAAACCTGTAATTGGCGAGTGTGTGCTGCTGGTCTTCTGATTACACATGTCAAAAGTTTGAAAAGGATCAAAGGATCATGTGAAGAAAAACTCGTCTAAAATTTCATTAAAGCATCTACACCATCGAGCACACTAACACGATAACGGGTGAATTCATTTAAGATGATATATCTGTCCGTCTGGAAATAAATTTCTGCCGTCCAAGACTTGTCGATATTTAGATATTCAACCATCACTGGGGATATGTCAGTAAGTCTTTATGGTTATGTAAGGCCCTGAGACCCGTATGAAGCTACCCTTGCTTCACTAGTTACAAGAGCCTCGGTGCCCTGTCAATACGTTTGGAAACAGGACACGATTAAGTAAGGAAGTTAATATTACATATTATAAATATTACATGAAAGGAGTGGAAGCTATAGTAGTGTTCACCATACTAGTTAACAGTCATATACGGGACAGAACTTTATTTAGGGTTAAGGGGTCTGTGTTGTTAATTCTGAGCCAGGTCAGTTATCCAACCATACTATACGCGAAAAAGAAAGAAATCAAAACAGTTTATATTTCATGTGTACGCAATGACATATAGCAACTAACTATATATAATCAACGAGGTAATAGTTTCACTATACTCAAGTGATATATAGAACCAAAATTAAAAATATCTTACCTATATTTCCTTCATAACCCCATTCATTTCCTAAAATATCAAACAATATATATATATATATATATATATATATATATATATATATATATATATATATATATATATATAACGAGAGAAAGGGAGAAACGGAAAGGAGAAAAGAGTCAGATAGAAATACAAGGTGAGAGAGGCATGTGTATGTGTTCTACGAAAGAAGATTCATCTTGAGTTCCTAATCTGAACTTGGGATAATATAAGTTTGCCGATGTGAAAATTATCAACGACTTTTGTTGTAAAGAATATTTTGCAATGGTTTAAAGTTAAAAGTCAGTATCTTCTAAAACCTTACTTCTCCTCGTAAGGTCGGAAAATATTGAATTATCGGTAGGCTCCCATGTCTCAAATTGAATGGTTTGAGAGTCAGTTGCAGGGAAACCAGTAATATATGTTACTCTCAATTTAGAATTTTGGTCATCATCAGTTAGTGAGTTGAACTGTGCTTCTCAGTAGAACAAAAGACATGATAAGAACTGGGTTCGAACTTGCTTCCTCCAGATCATGAATCGGGTGTGTAGACCATTTTACTACTGTGCTTCATTATGTATACTGAATGATGGTTAATCGAAGTTTGTTCTTATAACTTGTATTATTGCTCCGCTAAAGTTTAAACATGTTTTGCGATTTTTTCCGCTTTTATCTGACATGTGCATAAAGACTTGAAATGAAATTTTGCAGCGCCACAAGTCACTGATGCAAGAAGGGGGTTCGAATTTGATACCTCCTGATCATGAATCAGGTGGGCAGACCTATTTACTACTCTGCTTCATTATATATATATATATATATATATATATATATATATATATATATATATATATATATATATATATATATATGCATCGGCTTTTATCTAACATGTGCAGGAAGACTTATAAGGAATTTTTTAAGTGCGACAAATTACTGATACAATGTTTGCCATTGACTCAAACACCAGCACCGCTGTCAAAAAAGTTGTAATGAACATATGTAGCACTTGACGCTCCCAAAGTTTTTCTCATACACAGTGATGGGCTACATAGATAGCATTGAAAGACTTGTCCCACTATACATATTGATTGGCTATGTAGATAACCTTGAAAGACTTGTCACCATATAGACAGTGATAGGCTGTGTATGTAACCTTGAAGGAATTGTCAGGCTATACATAATGATGGGCTGTGTACATAATAGCCTTGAAATAAATAACAGGCTATATATATTGACAGACTATGTAGATATCCATAAAATACTTGTCAGGATATACATAATGATGGACTATGTAGATATCCTTGAACGACTTGTCAGGGTAAACATAATGATGGGCTATGTAGATAACCTTGAACGACTTGTCAGGGTATGCATAATGATGGACTATGTAGATAACCTTGAACAACTTATCAGGGTATACATAATGACGGGCTATGTAGTGTAGATATCCTTCAAAGACTTGTCAGGGTATGCATAATGATGGGCTATGTAGATATCCTTGAACGACTTGTCAGGGTATACATAATGATGGGCTATGTAGATAACCTTGAAGGACTTGTCAGGGTATACATAATGATGGGCTATGTAGATATCCTTGAAGGAGTTGTCAGGGTATATATAATGATGGGCTATGTAGATAACCTTGAAGACTTGTTATGCTATTCATAGCGACAGGCTGTGCAGATAACCTGAAAAGATATGTCAGACTATACATCCTGAAGGGCTATGTTATGTAAACAACCTTGAAACAAATGCCAGATCATGCAACGTGACGGACTATGTAGAAGTTGCGTTAGAGAGAGAGAAAGAGAGAGAGAGAGTTGGATCTTATCGTGAGCTATGATAGCATTCGCCACTTATATCATTTAAATTTAGCCCACGATATTTTATAACGTCAAAAGTGAATTTATTGTAACTATACTTTTGTATATATGCCAGACGTTTGCCGTGCAATGATACGTGGTTAGGTTCGTTGAATTATGATGATTAAGAGCTCAAAGGAGTAAAGCTCACAAAAGCAACTGTTCTGACTTTAATCTGGCTCAATATTCACCATGTACCTGCTACTGGTGACATACTTAATAATTTGTCATATATTTATAAGTTCACTGTTCCTTACTATGTTCATGACACCGTACTAAATTCAAGATATATATCATAGTAGACAAGTTTAGTTAATAAGATGCGAACTGTATGAAAATTACAGTTTATTGAAATGTGGAATCCAAGAAGACCTGAATAAGTTTCGCTTCACGAATTTTAAACGAAATGTGCTGTTAATAAAACAAACATAACATTTATTTTAAGCATATTCTGAAATTGAAGATCATCCTGAACTTGTAGTTTCGGCCTATTGTCCTGTACTATTCAAGCATTATGCACAGGAAGACAGCTCTGAAATCAGCCAGTTTCAGGATAATATGTTTATTGCATATGTCAAGTGCTGGCATGTTCTTCTTTGACCTAAAATATAGCCCTGCATTATAATGACGTCAGTTATATACGCACACGGGGACAGCCTAGCAGTAATGTCAGTTATGAAAAATGGCCACACTGTCCTGATAGGTTGTAGACGAATTTTATATTCAACACGATTCCCAAGATTACAAATCCATTATATTAGTTATTGTCTTAGAAGATTCTTAACAGCTTGCTAAAACTATTTGAAGTGGGCGTGTAATTTTACATTAATGCAATGAAACCTTCTCAATGTTATGTACAGTTTCTTTCGCTCTATAAAAACTAAATCTAATAGGATAACTATTCAGTATTTCTTAGTAGATGACATCATTTAATAAGTACAGCAGAGTTTCAACAGTAACACTTTTTCTTTAACAGAAAAAAATTACTTGTTTATAAAATGGAATCTTGAGTTTCTTCAACATGAACACAATACTTTTTTTGCAATAATCTCTCTTAATACTTCCTTTAAATTGTTTAGATATAATACCCACGTTATGTACTTGATTTGAGTTTTGATTTGAGCGCACCACAGTTTGTATAATAGCGTAGTTATTCAACTTAATCTCACAGGAGGAAACACACCACAATTATTCGTTTCGGTTCAGTACTCGAGAATGTAATCCAAGTGTATTTTAGAGCATATTTATTATGTGTCATTCTGGTGTTGATACAAGAGTTGAATTTAGACATTGTTGGTGTTGATTTAAAGATGATTGTTTATTCGTTAGAATTCGAGTATTATCGTTATGAAGTATGTGTATATTTCGGCGACAGTGTACATTTTTACTGAGGCATTAATAATGATCCGGTAGCGAAATCTTTGACACAATGTACGGCACTTTTTTTATAGTCCAGCCTCTTAAACAAATTCGGGATAAGTTTTTAACTGTCCTATGTGTGTGTGTGATTAGGATTTTTAACTTAGATTTTAACAATTTTTCAGTCATATCGTTATGATGTCTGCAGTGTGGCAGTTTATAGTGATGTCTAACACTGGGGCATCGTGCTGCAGACACGTATCAATATGTCCCACCCAGTCACATTATCCTGACACCAGGCCGACCAGTCCTAACACTAACCTCTTAACACTGAGCGCCAAGCGAGGCAGCTGTTAGTACCATTTTTGTAAGTCTTTTGTATGACTTGACCGGGTTCGAACCCACGACCCCCGCTTCCGAGCCGGAAGCTCTAACCACTAGGCCATCGGAGCGGTGAATGTCCTATAGAATACGATATGATTGATTTTCGTTTGGACACAATGAAAGTTCAGTACTGAGAAACACATGTAGAGAATATGCAGTAAAATAAATTCTGATCAGATTCCTTTCTGTAGTTAAAAGTTTAAATCGATATCAAAAGTTTATTGTTAATAACAGACAAGCAAAATTTTAATTGGTAGTGTATATTGACTTTTCAAATTAAAGTATGCAATTAAAATTAAAAAATAAATTTTATTTTTTAAGAATTATATGAATTGTTTAAACAGTTAAATTGAAATGTTTCGCCCAAAATGCACATACATAATAGTTCTTGGCAACGATATTGAATATTATCAGCATGCATGTATTCCTACACCATCTATAGCTGCATTGACGGATATTTGTTAAATTATATCCGGGAAAATAGCATTGAATGTCAAAATGAGACGTTTATTTCAAACACTCGAAGGCAGGTTTCTATTTGATATTGAGCCGTTATGCAATTCAAACTATTTATTATGGGTACAAGCATTTAATTCGCGTGAAAATAAAAAAGAAATGACCAAAGCTACATTGCATCGGACACAATATGTTAGAAATATATTTCCTTCTCTTTGCCTTTATCATTAGTTGTAAAATGCATGTATAATGCGCGCGAAATTACTGCTGCAGCCTACAGTCTAATAAACATCAAGACCTGATTTTAAAAAGTAGGTCTGACGGACTCTCATAATTGCGAACCTTTGGAATTTGCTGTCGACATTTAGTATATAACCTATCAGTGAAACGTTGCATTTCGTGTAAAGAAAGACTTACTTATGGAAACGATATTGTAAGTGTTTACTCTTATTTCATGTCATGCTTGTGAAGCTATCATTTGGCTGTTTAATCTTAAGGTCTAAATAATGTCCTCGAATCGGAGTCCAGCAAATCACCATTATATCAGAGATATCGATTTTAATCAGGTTGCTGCATCCCAAAGTATAGAACTTCTGCAGACTAATGATGCCACTACCAAGAAGAATATCAACTTTATTTTGAGACGACAAAAATAAAGATCTTTCTTTGTGTGTTTGGACCCAGAATAACATGTGCGTTATAATATCAATGCAAATAGTAGCCGTTTACTAATACAAGAACTCCTGGAATTTGAGGTGTTCATTACCATAAATCCACAAATAACAACAAATTTTCAATATATGATTGAGAATTGTATCATGACAGGTGTACATTTGTGCGTGTAATGTTGGGTCTTGTGTGTGCATGTTTGCTTTATCACGTTTATATGGGCATAGACAGGACGGTGAATGATAATGTGAAATCCTCGATAAAGCATTATTTGCAATAACCCCAGCAATGATAATATTTATCTTTCTGCAACGATTGTTGAGCTTTTCGTGCCTTTTTTGCAAACAACACGGACCGACGGATGTTCTGAGAGACTCGGGGTATTACAATATATTCGATGATTTTAGAATTGCGCTGGGCTACTAGATTTTCTAGCAGTGATCGAGGCCATCGGCTCAAAATAAAATAAAAATTATAATGTGTTACATTCAGGTAAGAGATTTGATGGGTAACATTTACATCAAATTAGAATATGGAATGAAATATAAATTAAATGTGTAGTGTTCGATACTAGCAATATTTATAAGTACAATTGTGCTAACTGGTGGTAAATTGTTTCGTTACAAAAACAGATATTAGTGAAAACTGTTATGACTTTAATAATAATAATAATAATAATAATAATAGAAATGTCAGGAAACAATGTACATGCATATATTAATACGTTTAATTGTGGAAACCATGTTAACGTACCAGCCCCTCCGAATGTCTGTTCAAGATACGGGAGTAACATGATTACAAATAAATGCAACATCTTCATGCATTTCATGGAATCCATACTGGAACTTTTGCCGTTATGTTTTTGCTTGACATATATTACCAAACCGTTTCAAGGCTGTAGTGGAATGTAGACTCCCAATGCAATACGCTGACCTCTTTGTCTGGAATGATTGATTTAGTACATTGTAATGGTATGAAATAAATCAGGTCTCTGTAAAGTGTTCTTCAAAGTTACGGATTATCAACAATTTTATAAAATATTCTAACTATATCCATGAGCGAAACGGTTAATAATTGTTTGAACTAAATGTTTTATGCTAGTTTAAACTGAAGAGTAGCATGCTGGTCAGAAGTGGAACTTAGCAATACAATATTATTAAGCTGCGATACACAATTAAATGTGGCTTGCTAATTGTGTGTGATTGGCAATATTTACAAAATAGGTAAATGCATGTATGTTTTCTGTTCCGGATTATGTCAACAAGCAAACATGCATGTCAACGGACGATATAAAACTCTGGCAAAAGAGTGGACAGCTGTTTTGCACTTGGAAATGCCATGTTTGTACTGCTTGTACACGTGGAAATATCCAGTTTACACTCTTAGTGTATGTACATCAGATAAATTGATCCGTGCTAATGTTACTTAGTCAGGAATAGATTAGTGACCAAAACACTGAACACTAAATACGATAGTATTATTATTATTTTTAGAATTATTATTATTATTATAGAACAGTAAAATGTCTGATATAAAATAAACATGTTCCCAAAACAGACTAAAAATTATAAGATTCTTCATTAAAAGTCTAAACCAGACTTCTATTGGAAAATAATGAAACAATATTTGAATATTCTCGAAATCGTTTTGAGGACTAAACGTAATGCCATGCTTAATATTCTAAAAGTGAAAGTTCCTTTTCCAGTGAAATCGACAAAATGTGTGTGTGTGTGTGTGTGTGTGTGTGTGTGATTTGGATTTATAACGTTGCTTTAACAATCTGTCAGTCACATCGCTATAATGTCTGCACTGTTGCAGTTTATAGTGATGTCAAGTACTGGGGCATCATGTCGCAGACATGTAGCATGATGTCCCCCACATTCAAATTATCCTGACACCAGGCCGACCAGCCCTAACACTAACCTCTTAAAGCTGAAAGCCTAGCGAGGCACCTATTAGTACTATTTTTACAAGTCTTTGGTATGACTCGGCAAGAGAATGATCCCGCGACCTCCCGCATCCGATGCGGACGCTCCAACCACTAAGCCACAGGAGCGATCAGACCCCGGGACAGAGCATTGTATTTTAAAAAATGATAGAGCATACGAGGACTGGGTTCAAATCATTTCTTTACGCAAATTTAGTGATTTATGCAATTTTAGTCATACATCGGCGATTTGGTGTTATGTAGAATATAGTGTAAATGCGAATTATTGCGTTCATATTTCTGTCCATTTACGTGTCTATTAATGTTACCCGTCTAGATGTCTATCTGGCTACTGACATACCTTTACAATAGTCACCCTTCTGAATAATGCTCTCATATATTTATCACAATTACCCATTCGCATAATATACACATATCATCTCGACTTTCTTTAAGTAAATTTGATTGAGTTATTTATTCATGTATTTATTTATTTATATTCCTTGACATTTTTACCAAACGAATGTGCAAAATCATAGTTAGGCATATGTATGTTTTCAAGAGCTCAACGTGCAGATCGATCACATGACTTGACGGTTTCCTGCTTCATTTTTTATAAATGCCATAAATAACTAAATATGAGAACATTTCAAGTTTTAAAAGCAATTCTTTTTAGTAATAAATATTTTTTCCCGATTTTCCTTTTAAGCTCATTTGCATTCATTTTGGCACATTTGTTTCCCAAATATCGGTCACTTGTTTGGGATGTCGGCATGCAGTCTGAAGTATGGAAACTGTAGCCACTAATTCTTATTATTATATTAGCATTTGTATTTTAATAACTATAGTTACTGTAAACGAACGAAAAGATGCTATTCATGCAGCATAATATGTATTATTCCCCTTCCTGGAACACGGAGTAGAAATGTTCATTAGACTACATTAGGGGGTTGTTTTGGGCCTTTAATATTTTAAAAACTCAGTCATCTATGCATGAACTGTTTTAAAAACGGCCGTGGTACAAACTATCTACCAACATTTTTCATAATTGTGTTTGACATGATATATATTGTGCTATATGGTTTATAATGAAGAAATAGTATCTTCAAGATTATGTTTTTCCCCAACAATGTTGCCACAATGCGCACGAATTTATGGAAACTTTTAGCTGAACTTATGCAAAACGATTTTTATTTTATTTGTATTTTTCCATTTAAGTGTGCGTGATTTGGAGTTTTCGTGTAGGTTTAGCAATTTTTCAGTAATATCGTTACGATATCTGCAGTGTGGCAGTTTTTAGTGATGTCTATCACTGGAGCATCATGCCACAGATAATAATGCATGCTCTTCCACCAAGTCACATTATCCTGACACCACGCCGACCAGTCCGAACACTAACCTCTTAATGATGAGCGTCTAGCCATGGAGCTGTTAGTACCATATTTATAAGTCTTTGGTAAGACTCGGCCAGGGTTCGAACCCATGATATCTTGCATCCGACGTAGTCCCTTTCCCTTTAAAGTTTTCATATATTTCTGGGCTATACATAAGCATGATCAATTGATCCCAGTGCTGATACTCGTGAAATCTGTTTGTGGCTTGAGAGGAATTTAAGTATTCAAATAGCATATGTAAAAAACAACAGTTAATAAAAGGATGAACATTAATATTACAATTTCAACAGAAGGGACTTCTTATTTCACTTGTTTAGGCTCGAATAAGCCATAAGACAAGAAAAAGTGAAAACAACAAGCTTTGAAAAATACAGTACTCTACTTCCCTGGAAAAAGTCAGTAAAAATAAATTTAAAAAAAAAACATATGAACTTACGGTTTTATAGAATCAAATCCAAACATAATCCAAAACTAATCCGAGAACAAACTTTAAGAAGTCGTAATAACAAAATGTTCTACTATTTCAAGTTCAAATTACGACGAAGAATCCAATGACGTATGCTGCAATCTGTAGTGTTGAAGTCAACAGATCCTTGTAGAAATAAAAATTATCACTCCGGTTTTTGATAGCTGAGTAAATTTTTATAAACTTAACTGTCCTTGTTCCACAATATTACATGAGCTCACGTATTTTCCAGAAAATATTGGACTTAATCCTTTTGAATCCAAGAAATTTTAAATAACTCCAAACCAACTAATTTGAAATCACTCCAAAAATCACAACATACAACAGTTTAACAGCCCATCTTCTACTGAGATTAATTCTCCAAAACGTGGATCACACGGGATTTCTAAAACAAGTGTCACTTGATCATCTTCTGGAAGTTTATAAAAGCAAGTACTTGTTACAAATCACGTTTACCCATTGTGACCCTGACGAAAACCAATCAAATTTACTCTTATAAATAAAAAATTAAGAAATTGTTTATATCTTAAAGATAAACTCCCATCATGAACTTGGAAACAACCAATCATTTTAAAATAAAATATAACTTGTTTACGAATGTTGCCACAAATTCTGAAACATGGCCAGGATTCAAATCACAGCCTAGTGCTTATAAACTAACAGTCAAGATCAAACTATTTTCCAAACAAAACAGTAGCATCTCTATTGAATAAACTTACATTACATGTAATGACAATAAGTACTTGAAACTGACAAACAATTTAATTGAAAAAATATATATATTAAATCAGAAATAATTATGTCAAATACACATAACAGACTGTATTGTACTGTTGACTAGAAAAATAACTACGAATAATTTGATATTTCGCTAAAGAGGAAATAATGGCAAGAGATTTGTTTGGTCTGAAAGTGAAGTAAAATGTATGAATACTAGGTGCAGTTGATTTCAATGTTATTATATATTTTTCAGTCCCTTTGATTACCGCGCGAAGCCAAATTTACTGACGGCTGCATCTGTATGCGTCTTTGTAAAACCGTACATCCAAACTGATTGTAAAGTAATACCTGAGATCTCGGTTTTTGGAAACGAAAAGTTAAAATGGGTTCTTTAAAGTATTCTTCGTTATAACCCTCCCCTCACCCCACCCACAAAAAACCCCACACATAATACACATGGTCAGTTGTAAATTAAGAACTGATAACAGTTTATAAATTATCTTTAGTCATTCTCATTTCAGGTTGATCTGTACACTCTTGTGTGTAGAAATGTCAACTAAAATAGGGCAATTAACTCCGCATTTCTAAGACATTACCATAATTGTTAACATCACAACATGAAGATGTGCCAATAATTGCTATGTAAAATATTGTATATACGAGACTATAATTTAGGTTGAATTTCATAAGATAGAAGAAAGTAAAGTTAGTGAGAAAGATATTATTTTTTAAATCACGGGGTGACACGTAACACAAAATACAAATTATGTACTATTTAGAACGTAATAGAAAAATGCATAACTTACCTTGATTATTACAACACTTGATAGTAAAACGCTTGTGTCTTTGCAGTTCAAGGTAATTTAGTTTCTACGTCGTATTTAGACGAAATATTTTATGTTGTGCAACACAAAATTATATGTTGTTGCAACGGAATTTGACAAATGGATCTGAAATTTGCATATAAACAAAATCCTATGCTGTGGGAAATTAAACATGTACTTATTTATACCATTTGTTCGCCCCAGGCACAAGTTTATTTTATTCTAAGTATGTTTAATGTACCTGTCTGTCTGCCTCTTTGTCGTTATGTTGGACTAATTGTCTGATCGACAGAGGCCTCCTCGCCAAAATTACTTTTTCAAATATGGGTATAACAAGTTTCTCTCCTTCCCCACTCCAGTTTAAACATAAACCTCCCTCTATTTGGCTCTAATTGTATGCACAGAATGTCAATGAATACGGAAAACATATGGTAATATTTTGAAGTCTATGGATAACCCTATCTTTGTATTAATGTAAGTGCAATTAGGTTTTAAAACGGATCATCATGAAATAGTTTGGCACAACTTTTACAGTGGTTAGAAATTGTTTGCTATCATTAAACGTTATAAGCCTGGCGTATCGAGACATAACGTATTGTAGAGGTGCGGATTTCTCGTCTGATATCCCCCGTGTTCATTATTATGTCAAGTTTGATACTGTACAACTCCAGCTTGTTGGGTAGAGTTATATTGGTGCCTTTTCGATAATCTTTAAAAGCCAGTTTTTCTGTTAGTAGCACAGATTTATGCAATGGCTTGGGTTTCTCACTGACATCAAATGAGTTATGATTTTCTCAATCTTGGGTGGATTGAGGATGTTGTAATTATTCAGCTGAATGTCATCTAACACTTTTGTTTATATTCGAACATTAATAATTATTTTATGGGCAGTTCCAGCTACATGCTTGTAGCCCTACATTGGGGCAAATATTTGTCATGAAATAACACAGTCTGTTGATTCCGATCTGTATCGAATTTTCCCCGCATAATGACAAACTTGGAAACTTGGAACATTTTAAAAAATATCTCCCTTAGTATTATGTCTTAAATCATTCCCTTCAAAAAGAGAGATGATTTAAAATAGAATACTGTCGTTGTCATTCTCTACATACAGGTCCGTTAGCTTTAGACAAAATAAGGAAGTCGTCTACTTAAAACTGTTCTGAGTTCGACGACCAACGATTATATAGAAAACACTTGATTAATTTTAATTGCTTGAGGTCTTTCAAGTAAATGAACTTGGATGGTACAGAAACAAATGTAAGATGCGCAACATGAATATACTTTTTACAAGACGAGAAACGAAAGCTAATTATGTAATACACGGAACGAAAGTCACTGTCAGACGCTGAATTAGTTACAGTGGATGTCAGCGCGGTCGTGTAGTAGCATTTACTCATCAAAATTAAATATTAACTGTTGCATTAAATTTTAATGCTAATATAGTTTAACTAATGTTCATTCAGTTCTAGTGTATATTCTGCATACATGTCATCTAAAAGGCAAAATTCATCGATTGCAATGGATATTTGCTATGGTAGCCAGGTACTAGATTAAACTCAAGAAAATATGACGTTTAGTCTAACCAAAACATAGAACATGATAGCTTGATTTGTTTTTTAAATGCGTAGCTTTCGTAGCGACATCACAGTGCTTGACATTCATTCTGGTTTCATCATATCACGTGACATTTATTACGGTTTGTACTGGATAACACCTTTAATTTGACCTGGCTCAGAAAGTGTTCCAAAAAATGTCCTCTGTATATTTCTCAAGTCGGTTATATACAAACCTTCTAAAGGGCATGTGTGTGTGAAGATAGAAATAATGATATTGGTCGCCATTTAACGGTGTGTGTAATCATATAATAAAAGCACAATTACATTCAATACTGATATAGACGGAACTGAACAACTACACGACATCTCGTATGCTACCTTCATATTAAAAGGTGGGCAATACAAAGGGTATTTTCAGATAAATCTCGTGCGTTCAAGCGCCCTCGAGTTTTCTACCAATATCCTTAAGGTCCCCAAGCCCTACAATGTATATGGTTATCCACCTGTGCATATCATCTAATACTTAATGATATATGTGCCACAATGTGTGTGTGTGTGTGTGTGTGTGTGTGTGTGTGTGTGTAATTTGGATTTTCATAGTAGCTTTAAAAAAATTTCAGTCATATCGCTTTGATATCTGCAGTGTGGCAGTTTATAGTGATGTATCCCACTGGGGCATCATGCCGCAAACATTTGGTATCATACCCATACCCAGTAATATTATCCTGACACCAGGTAGACCAGTCATAACACTAACATCTTAATGCTCAGCGCCAAGCGTGGCATATGTTAGTAACATTTTTATAATTATTTGGATATTGCTTACCGTGGGTTCGAACCAGCGACCTCCGGCATCTGAGACTGACGCTCATACCAGTAGACCACCGAAGCAGTGCAAAATGTCAGAATAAGGAAACTTATGTAAGTCAGATAATAATAAAAACAACACGACTGCTACGTATACCTTCACGCTACACCTTGATCAAATGTTTGAATGCCTTGTAATACTGGCACATCCAGCATAAAATATATCCTTCACATTTGCCTGCCACTAACAATAATTTGGAATGAAATATAAATTAAATGTGTATTGTTCGATAATTGCAATATTTATAAGTACAATTGTGCTAACTGGTGGTCAATTGTTATGTTGCTAAAACAGATATTAGTGAAAACTGTTATCACTTTAATAAAATTAATAATAATGATAATAATAATAATAATAATAATAATGTCAGGAAACAATGCACATACGTATATTAGTACGTTTAATTGTGGAAACCATGTTAACGTGCCAGCCCCTCCAAATGTCTGTTCAAGATACGGGAGAAACATGATTACAAATAAATGCAACATCTTCATGCATTTCATGGGATCGATACTGGAACTTTTTCCGTTAGGTTTTTGCTGGACTACTATTGTCAAACCGTATCAAGGATGTAGTGGAATGTACACTCCTAATGCAATACGCTGACTTCTTTGTCTGGAATGATTAATCTAATACATTGTAAAGGTATTAAATAAATCACGTCTCTGTAAAGTGTTCTTCAAAGTTACGGATTATCAATAATTTTATAAAATATTCTAACTATATCCATGAGCGAAACGGTTAATAATTGTTTGAACTAAATGTTTTATGCTAGTTTAAACTGAAGAGTAGCATGCTGGTCAGAAGTGGGACTTAGCAATACAATATTATTAAGCTGCGATACACAATTAAATGTGGCTTGCTAATTGTGTGTGATTGGCAATATTAACAAAATAGGTAAATACATGTATTTTTTCTCTTCCGGATTATGTCAACAAGCAAACATGCATGTCAACGGACGATATAAAACTCTGGCAAAAGAGTGGACAGCTGTTTTGCACTTGGAAATGCCATGTTTGTACTGCTTGCACACGTGGAAATATCCAGTTTACACTCTTAGTGCATGTACATCAGATAAATTGATCCGTGCTAATGTTACCAGTAGAAGACACACTTTGTCAGGAACAGATTAGTGACCAAAACACTGAATACTAAACATGATATTAGTATTATTATTTTTAGAATTATTATTATTATAGAACAATACAATGTCTGATATAAAATAAACATGTTCCCAAAACAGTCTAAAAATTATAAGATTCTTCATTAAAAGTCTAAACCAGACTTCTATTGGAAAATAATGAAACAATATCAGAATATTCTCGAAATCGTTTTGAGTACTAAACGTAATGCCATGCTTAATATTCTAAAAGCGAAAGTTCCTTTTCCAGTGAAATCGACAAAATGTGTGTGTGTGTGTGTGTGTGTGTGTGTGTGTGTGATTTGGATTTATAACGTTGCTTTAACAATCTGTCAGTCACATCGCTATAATGTCTGCACTGTTGCAGATTATAGTGATGTCTAGCACTTGAGCATCATGTCGCAGACATGTAGCATGATGTCCCCCACATTCAAACTATCCTGACACCAGGCCGACCAGCTCTAACACTAACCTCTTAAAGCTGAAAGCCTAACGAGGCACCTATTAGTACTATTTTTACAAGTCTTTGGTATGACTCGGCAAGAGAATGAACCCGCGACCTCCCACATCCGAGGCGGACGCACTAACCACTAGGCCACATGAGCGATCAGACCCCGGGACAGTGCTATGCATTTAAAAAAGCTAGCGCATACGAGGACTGGGTTCAAGTTATTTTGTTACGCAAATTTAGTGATATATGCAAATTAAGTTATATATGCAATTTTAGTCATGCATCGGTGATTTGGTGTTATGTAGAATATAGTATCAAGGGGAATTATTGCATTCATATTTCTGTTCCTTTACTTGTCTATTAATGATGACATGTCTTTATCACAGTTACGTTTCTAGATAATGTTCATGTATAGTTACCCGTCTAGATGTCTATCTGGCTACTGACATACCTTTACAACAATCACCCTGAATAATGCTCTCATATTTTTATCACAATTACCCATTCGCATAATATACACATATCATTATTACAGCTACACTCTGGATAACATTGGTTTGTCTTTCTCGACTTTCTTTAAGTAAGTATAATTGAGTTTTTTATTCATGTATTATTCATTTGTATTCCTTGACATTTTTACCAAACGAATGTGCAAAATCATAGTTAGGCAGAGGCATGTTTTCAAGAGCTCAACGTGCAGATCGATCATATGATTTGACGGTTTCCTGCTTCCATTTTTAAAATGCCCTTGACAACTAAATATGAGAACTTTTTAAGTTTTAAAAGCAATTATATTTAGTAATAAATATTGATTCGCGATTCTCCTTTTAAGCTCATTTGCATTCATTTTGGAACATTTGTTTCGCAAATATCGGTCGCTTATTTGGGATGTCGGCATGCAGTCTGAAGTATGGAAACTGTAGCCACTAATTCTTATTATTCTGTTAGCATTTGTATTTTAATAACTATAGCTACTGTAAACGAACGAAAAGGTGCTATTCATGCAGGGTAATATGTATTATTCCCTTTCCTGAAACACGGAGTAGAAATGTTCATTAGACTACATTAGGGGGGTGTTTTGGGCCTTTAATATTTTAAAAACTCAGTCATCTATGCATGAACTGTTTTAAAAACGGCCGTGGTACAAAATATCTACCAACATTTTTCATAACAGTGTTTGACATGATATATATTGTGCTATATGGTTTATAACGAAGAAATATTATTTTCAAGATTGTATTTTTCCCCAACAATTTCGCCACAATGCGAACAATTTATGGAGACCTTTCGCTGAGCTTACGCAAAACGATTTTTATTTTATTTGCATTTTTCCATTTAAGTGTGCGTGATTTGGAGTTTTCGTGTAACTTTAACAATTTTTCAGTAACATCGCTGCAGTGTGGCAGTTTATAGTGATGTATATCACTGGGGCATCATGCCGCAGACAATACTGCATACTGTCCCACCCAGTCACATTATCCTAACACCACACCGACCAGTCCTAACACTGACCTCTTAAACATGAGCGTCTGGCCAGGGAGCTGTTAGTACCATATTTATAAGTCTTTGATTAGAATCGGCCGGGTTCAAACCCGAAATAACTTGCACCTGGGGCAGTGCCTTTCTCTTTAAAGTTTTCATATATTTCTGGGCTAAATATAAGCATGATCATTTTATCCCAATGCTAATACTCTTGAAATCTGAGAGCTATTTGTGGCTTGAAAGGAATTAATTATTCAAAATAGCATATGTAAAAAAAACAGAACAGTTAATAAAAAGATGAACATTAATGTTACAATTTCAACAGAAGGGACTTCTTATTTCACTTGTTTAGGCTCGAATAAACCGTAACATAAGAAAAAGTGAAAACTTAAAGATTTGAAAACTACAATACTTGTTTTTCCTGGAAAATTTCTGTAAAAATAAAATAATAAAAACATATGAACTTATGGTTTTATAGAATTAAATCCATCAGTAATCCAAAAATAATCCGAGAATAAACTATTAGCAGTCCTAATAACAAAATGTTCTACTATTTCACGTTCGAATCCCGACGAAGAATCCAAGATGGAAGACGATGACGTATGCTGCAATCTGTAGTGTTGAAATATACGGTTCCTTGTATAAATAAATAATATCACTCCGATTTTTGAAAGCTGAGGAAAATTTTATAAAAGAAACTGTCCTTGTTCCACAATATTACATGAGTACATGTAATTTACAGAAATATATTGCACTTACTCCTTTTGAATCCAAGCAATTTGAAATAACTCCAAACCAAGTAATTTGAAATATCTCCAATCAGCACCACATACACCAGTTTAACAGCACAGCTTCTACTGAGATAAATTCTCCAAAACATGGGTCATATGGGCTTTCTAAAACAAGGGTCACGTTATTATCTTCTGGAAGTTTATAAAAGCAAGTACTTGTTACAAATCACGTTTACCCAGTGTGACGCTGACGAAAACCAATCAATTTTACTCTAAGAAATTAAAAAAAAAATAAAAAATTTGTTTATATCTTAAAGATTAAGTCCCATCATGATCTTGGAAACAACCAATCATTTTGAAATAAAATATAACTTGTTTACGAAGGTTGCTACAAATTCTGAAACAAGGTCAGGATTCAAATCAACGCCTAGTGTTATAAACTAACAGTCAAGGTCAAACTATTTTCTAAAAAATCAGTATCATCTCTATTGAATAAACTTATATTACAATATCATGTAATGAAAACAAAATTATTCAAACTGACAAACAACTTAATTGAAAAAAAATATATATTAAATCAGATATAATTATATCAAATACACATAACAGACTGTATTGTGTTATTTAATAAAAGAATAACTACGAATAATTTGGTATTTCGCTAAAGAAGAAATAGTGACGAGAGATTTGTATGGACTAACAGTGAAGTAAAATGTGTGAATACATGGTGCAGTTGATGTCAATGTTATCATATATTTTCAGTCCCTTCGATGACCGCGAGGAGCCAAATTTACTGACGACTGCAATTTTATGCGCCTTTGTAAAACCGTACATCCAAACTGATTGTAAAGTCATACCTGAGATCTCGGTTTGTGGAAATGAAAAGTTAAAATGGGTTCTTTAAAGTATTCTTCGTTGTAACCATCCCCTCGTCCACCCTCCTCTTGTCCCACCCACCCTTAACCCACACATAATACACATGGTCAGTAAATTAAGAAATGATGACAGTTTATAAACTATCTGTAGTCATTCTCATTTCCGATTGACCTGTACTCTCTTGTGTGTAGAAATATCAACTAAAATAGGGCAATTAACTCCGCATTTCTGAGACATTACCATAATTGTTAACATCCCAACGTGAAGATGTACCAATCATTGCTATGTAAAATATTGTATATACGAGTCTATAATTTAGGTTGAATTTCATAAAATAGATAAAAACTAAAGTTACTGAGAAAGATACTATTTTTTATATCACGTGGATGACATGAAACACAAAATACAAAGCAGGTACTATTCAGAAAGTAATAGAAAAATACATAACGTACCTTGATTATTACAGCCCTTAATAGTAAAACGCTTGTGTCTTTGCAGTTCAGTGTAATTTAGTTTCTATATCGTATTTAGACGAAATATTTTATGTTGTGCAACACAAAAGTGTATGTTGTTGCAACGGAATTTGACAGGTGAATCTGAAATTTGCATATAAACAAAATACAATGCTGTAGGAAATTAAACATGTACTTATTTATACCATTTGTTCGCCCCAGGCACAAGTTTCTGTTTATTCTTATAACATGTATTGTGCCTGTCCGTCTGCCTCTTTGTCATTATGTTGAACTAATTGTCTGACCGACAGTGGCCTCCACGACAAAATTACTTTTTCAAATATGGGTATAACAAGTCTCTCTCCTTCCCCATACTAGTTTCAACATAAAACCCTCTCTCTATTTGGTTATAATTGTATGCACTGAATGTCAATGAATAAGGAAAACATATGGTAATCGTTTAAAGTCAATGGATAACCTTATATTTGTATCAATGTAAGTGCAATTAATTTTTTTCACGGATCATCGGAAATTGTTTGGCATAACTTTTACAGTGGTTAGAAATTATTTGCTACTTTTAAACGTTATAAGCCTGGCATATTGAGACATAACTTGTTGTATGGGTGCGGATTTCTCATGTGATGTCCCCCGTGTTCCCTATTTTGGTGACTCGCAGATAGCTCGTTGTGTATGTAAAAGCTAATGGTATTGCACAAATGAATGTTATCTAGTTAAAAGTTAATTAATGTCATCAGTGGTGATATGCGATCCGTGTAACAGAGCAATCTTCAGGCTTGCGGCGAAAAGATGTAAATAAATGAATTGGTGCCAGAATGTGGAAAATCTCAATAAATCATGGTGTTCATGTGTCAGAGAGAGAGAGAGAGCATATATTTTAGGTGAACAAAACATGACAATAACTTTATTTTACAAACATTAGTTATCGTTTAAAACAACAACTGAACTAAATATCAACGCGTATAATATCAACACGACTAGATAAAATGTGTCAAATAGAGCGACAGGTAACAAACAAATAATGCTCAAAATCACTCCGAAGAACGTTATCCTTAAATTAAGTTTGATACTCTACAACACCAGCTTTTTGGGTAGATTTATTCTGGTGCGTTTTCGCTTATCTTTAAAAACCAGTTTTCTGTTAGTAGCACAGATTATGCAATTGCTTGGTTTTTCACTGACATCAAATATAAGTTATGATTTTCTCAGTCTTGTGTGGATTGAGGATGTTGGAATTATTCAGCTGAATTTCATCTAACACTTTTGTTTATATTCGAACATTAACAATTATTTTATGGACAGTTCCAGCTACAAGTTTGTTGCTCTGCATTGGGGCAAATATTTGTCATTAAGGAAAGCAATCTGTTGATTCCGACAAACTGAGACCTGTATCGAATTTTCCCCGCATAATGCCAAACTTGGAACTTGGAATATTTACAAATATCTCCTTTAGTATTATGTCTCAAATCATGTGTTTCAAATAGAGCCATGATTTAAAATAGAATAATGTCATTGTCATTCTCTATATAAAGGTCCGTTAGCTTTAGAGAAGTCGTATACTTAAAACTGCTCTGAGTTCGACGACCAATGATTATATAAAAAGCACGTGATTAATTTTAATTGCTTGAAGTCTTTCAAGTAAATGAGTTTGGATGATGCATAAACAAATGCAAGATGCGCAACATGAATATACTTTTTACAAGACGAGAAACGAAAGCTAATTATGTAATACACGGAACGAAAGTCACTGTCAGACGCTGAATTAGTTACAGTGGATGTCAGCGCGGTCGTGTAGTAGCATTTACTCATCAAAATTAAATATTAACTGTTGCATTAAATTTTAATGCTAATATAGTTTAACTAATGTTTATTCAGATCTGATTAATGTATATTCTGCACCTTAAATGTCATCTAAAAGGCAAAATTCATCGACTGCAATGGATATTTGCTATGATAGCCAGGTACTAGATTAAACTCAAGAAAATATCACGTTTGTTCTAATCATAACATAGAACCTAATAGTTTGAATTGGTTTTCAAAATAGGCAGCTTTCGTAGCGACATCACAGTGCATGACATTCAATCTGGTTTAATCACATCGCGTGACATTTATTACCGTTTCTACTAGATAACACATTTAACTTGACCTGGCCCAAAAATTCTCCCAAATAATGGCCCGTGTATATTTCTCAAGTCGTGTATATAATAACCTTCTAAAGGACATGGGTGTGTGAGGATAGAAATAATGATATTGATCCCAATTTAACGGTGTGTGTAATCATATTATAAAAGTACAATTACATTCAATACTGAAATAGTCGGAACTGAACGACTACATGACATCTCGTGTGCTACCTTCATATGAAAAGGTGGGCGACGCAAAGGGTATTTGCAGATAATTCTTGTGCGTTCAAGCGCCCTCGAGTTGTCTACCAATATCCTTAAGGTCCCCCATCCCTACAATGTATATGGTTATCCACCTGTGCATATCATCTAATACTTAATGATATCTGTGCCAGAATGTGTGTGTGTGTGTGTGTGTGTGTGTGTGTAATTTGGATTTTCATAGTAGCTTTAACAATTTTTCAGTCATGTCGCTTTGATGTTTGCAGTGTGACAGTTCATAGTGATGTCTTGCACTGGGGCATCATGCCGCAGACATTTGGTATCATACCCACACCCAGTAATATTATCCTTACACCAGGTAGACCAGTCCTAATTGATGACATTTAGAGGCGAGCGAAATGTATTTTGTGCTGATAATTGTTGATTTTTAGTTACGAGCAAAATGTATTTTGTGCTGATTATTGTTGACATTTAGTTACGAGCGAAATATATTGTATATTTTGTGCCGACAATTGTTGATATTTAGTTAAGAGCGAAATGTATTGTATGGGTTCTGCAGCTGCTTGTAAAATGCGATCTTTATAAAAAAGCATACAGTTATATTACACAAATATAGAACTTTTATCTCCATATATTTTAGTGGAAAATTATTTTCAATATAAATTAATGGAAAATTACTTTTAATACAATTTAGAATAAATTTCAATCGTAATACTAAAAAGTTATTTCCTAATAGCATGCATCCTTCTATCCCATGAAGTGCCGGATTATCTTAGTAGCAATAGTAGCAAATGCACCTTTATAATATATGCTACAGTACGCTACGGGCACGAACTAGCTTAATACGACTGATACCATGCCGTTTCGATATACATTTTCACCTGGGATTTTAAAAAGAAGACAGGCGATCAATATGTATCAGAAGACGCATGTATCTTTCTCCCAGCTAACGCCAAGTTAGAACAGAGTTTTTGGGGAGAATAAAAGAGGCCCGCAAAACTGCTGAAAACATTTATATTAAAATAACACCATGTACGAGTTTAGTTTGTACTGGCAAAACGTCGTAGGCATCGTGGGATGTTGGTAGTTGATTTTGCTCTCCAAATTGCTTTCTTATGCTTAGATTATAGTTAACCTGAAATATTTGGGTTTTCATTTCCAATTTACGCAAGAAATAAAAGCTATGATACGGGGCATATCAACAAAGCGTGCTAGATATTCAGAAACTAATAAATGTCCATGCACGAGGCATATAAATCTTCAGATCAATACAGTACATGTACAAGGAGAAACTGTTTTAAATGACCCGAGACGGAAAAGACTGATGTTCATTGGTATGCTTATAAAAAAGGGATTCTCTTAATTAGGGCTAAAATAATGTAGTATGTTGATGGTGAAGAACAAGTAATACATATAGTTAAACTTGGCCTAATTTCCTAGGTTGGTTAACTGGCAAGAATACAAGTTTCATTGAATTTGTATTGTCTCCAATTTCACTTTACACGTTAGGTTGCTGTGATAAGACCTTATTACTATATACTTATATCTTAAATGAGAGAATGTTCTTGTACCTCTCCGTCAATTTGATTGTGGCATATTGTGTTATCATTGTTCGTATGTCTGTGCAGTAAAGTAGTGTAAAGATTATTGCTTCAGTTACTGTACCGTGGTGGAACCCCTTTGTTTCCGTAACAGAACTTGCATTGTTTTTGTATTTATTTAATGCATGTCATCGTATATTTTGTTAGTTTAAAGTAAGTAATATCTAATAGACTGTCATATATTTTTAGGATAGTATTAATAGTGCGCATTGTTTCATGCGGTCTACAACTGTAACAGTATTTATTTTTAACCGATTTGTTGTGTAATAGAAAACATATTTCATTGATTTTCTGCTAAGAATTATACGGCTTCTATATTATTATACATACAGTACCGACATTAGCATGTTATCCAAGATTAGATGTAAAAGTGGTATTTTACCAAAGCAACATGTTGTTCGGTACCCTTCAAACCAAAGGAAGCATTCAGCGCCCCTTTTTTCTCATGTGTCTTTTTCGTATTCAGCCAATTGGAGAGGGTTCAATGCCGGATGCTTTTGCAGGTCGAGCCAGACGAGTGGCATGCAAAGTTGGCTCTGCAAGCTCGGGTGCGCCTTTGCCACACGGTAAAAGAAAGGGAAAAATTGAGCACGCCAATCCGTTTCGAGGCGGCCTCAAAACGGTGGAGACACTAACTTGTCAAATAAATGTTGTTGTTTTTTCTCCATTAGTTCCGTTACTATGATATACTGCTTAGAAGGAAGTTGTGTATATTTGATTTACGCCACATCATGCTGACAATAAATGCGCTTGCCTGACGTTATATTGCAACAATATGTTCGAGAAAAGTGTATAAATGTGTCATGCGCAATTTGTGCGACACAGAGACGGCAAGCTTGTCAAATATCATGATGCAAGTGTGATGCGGTTGCTGGAGCTCACCATTCGATCTGTCAACATTGTAGTGACATTACAGTGCCAACATACTCAACGAAAAAAGGCATGAAGGCAGTTTTACAAGATCATTGCCGAGCTTAATCACCAAACATTTTCAACTAGAGTCAGCTGTTGCATAATCGGCTACATGCAAACAATTTCCATTATTACACGTACGAATTAGTTGCTTTTGCAGAGGGCAAACAGCCCAAAATGAATGAGGATGAGCTGAATTCATTAGTAGGGTCATTTATCCAGTTACGTACTAATAACAGCTCCGATTCAGCAATCATTTTCTGCCCAACAATCAGTTCCTTCAACTACGGTGCCGGTTCTGCAGAATGCATAGAAGAGTCATTATGCTGGAGTCTACGATTACCTCGATATTTTACCTCGATATTTTACTTGCTGAGATTTTCAAGCGCTAAAATAAAAAGCTGCACAATATCCGACGGCAAACCCATGCCTTTTTATAAATATAACAACGGACAAGTTTTACGTCGTGATGGTGGTGGTGGTTGTCGTTACATATATGATGATCTACCACGGTGTTATTGCCCGGACCGAGTGGATAATGAACTATAAAATTAATTGATGGAATAAATAGAGATCTGAGCAATGAAACAGGATATAAAAATACACGCCCCAGTGTATAATCACAACAATTTAACCAATTATATAAACAAACACAAATTGCACAAGACGCTGGAAGGGTACACTTCCATTTAAAAATAGTTACCAAAACGTTATTACCAAAATGCAATTAGCAGGTCCGTTTGCATATATATTACCAAATTCATCATGAAATCGAGTAAGCGTGTTCGCACTCAATTGTTCAGAACATCTGTATCACTTGATGACTATTTGCTGGTCAGCCCAGATTCAACACCGTTTGTAAATTGGGGTTGGTCGATCCCTCTCACTTCCCATGGGATGTAGCCTACAGTGACCTCTCTCTTGCACCCAGCTTCTGTTACAGATGAGCAATAGTCTTTTAAATTTGTCTACTAAATCTAAGCTGCACCATGGATCCCTTCTACGTCCCGTTGCGTTGGTTTGTTTGTGGTGTTATGTGGAACTATTTTCCTTGCACTTTCTTTCCCTTTTAAAGTTGCCTCTTTAACCTTTTACAGAACCGTCTCTCAAGACTTCCAATAAGTTCCTTGAGCTTTCGTTTAACGAGACGAGATACTGGTTATTCTTCCTCGGAGTCACGATCTTAGCTAGACTGACTAATTGTGCGATGCCGCCAATCGGGATCTATGTTTATATAACCGCCAAAATGTAACACACGCATATCGATGTTGACAAATTCCACATATTTCGCTCTTTATTGACAAACCGATTTCTGGCAAGGTTCATCTTATGACGCATATTTCAACAAGAACGGAATTTGTGTCTGCATAATTGCAACAATTTGCCTTTTCCTATACTTGAGCCGGATAAACCTCACCCTGCCGATAAGCCTGATCGTTACCAAACGGCAACCTCATTAATGATAAATTATGCCCAAATCAGGAACATAAAAACATTTTTTCGAACTCAAACCGTAATTTCAACACGTTACCTAACACATTAAACGAATTAATTGGCTACGTGTCACGCTAAACATGCAATGTTTATTCATGTATGTGTTGCCGTAACATCTTAGAAACTTAACACTGATTCACCGAGAAAGGCAATACAAATGTAAAAGACTATTGCGCATCTGTCCCAATACAAATAAATACCACAAGTTAGATACCAACACATCTTTATGTTAAGGAGCCTTATATATAGGTTGTACTCAGAATGAAATCGAAAGCTATGGACGGCGTAACAGTTAGAATCAAACTGAAGGCACAGCAATAAAGAACTGTACCAACAGGCTTGCGAAATGTCTTAGATCAAAGATCAAGTGCGCAAGACAGACTCAAAATTGCAACTATTGATTTGGCTATTGAGAAGACAGAAACGAACCTAATAAATATTGATTATAATTTGACTGAGCTTGTCAAAACAAATTAGTATAAATATATACGGTTTCATTATTGGTATTGTAAGCTATTTTGTTTTCAAAACAGATACGCGGGTTGTTTATTTCATATCTAAACAGAATATTATACTTATCTTGACATTCGTGGGTTTATTAACTGCATTTATCCTTTATAATAAAAACAGGGCATCTGTCAAGATTAGACACTAGTAGTGGTAATAGCAGTAGCAACAGCAGTAGCAGGAGTTGTAGGAGGATTAGGAGAAAGAGGATGTGGCCGAAGATGAGGAGTATTGGGGCTTTTCATTTAGTTTGGATGGTTTTATTGGGATGGATGGCTGGTCAGGTCTTCACAATTTAAGTATAATCTTTATAATCACATGACCCAAAATAAATGGCTTTTACAAGACGTATTTAGAGGAAGAGTCTTTTAACAATATATACACAATTATTCTATTACTCAAAATATGCATGTGCATTACTAATGATTTTCAGTGTATGCCATCAACTATTTCTTTTGCAACTTTTTCATCATTGTTTCACATCTCCGCATTCTACTAACTTTATATTAGAGACAAATATCAGTTTGGAATGTATTTCTAGAACCCTTGGTTTCTTCATGTAAGATTTAGACTTAAAAATTGTGTGTTTTGACAGAACGACTAAAATGTTTACAAAAGTGTCGTTTTAAGGATATTTATATATGCATGCAACTCAATTCCATATTCTATCCAGCCCAACCTTTCACTCAGGACTCGATGAATATTATTATAATGTCAGCATATATGCTCTACAGTTTCGTCATCATTACTACAACAAGATGTCCTGCCATTAGTAAAACTTCTATTATAAAAGGTTACAAAATATAATAGCTTGCATATTATTTTTTAATGGAGTTACAGTAGATTTGTATTTAGAATATTAAAAAAAAATTGAAATCGGTATACTTCTGTACAACGTTCGTGGTCTTTTATTATATCATGTTTAGTTAATTGTTTCTATTGTGAATTTCATTCCGCACCAGAACTTTAAGGCTATATATAGCCACATAAGTATTATATGATACAATATCCTACAAAAAGGTAGTGACTAGGATATCGTATATGTTTCTACATCTTTGTTAAATTTTTAATATATTTTTTTCATCATTAGTATGAAAAAGACAAAGCAATTTCTTTTTTCTTTTTGTTCTTGAAAATCAACGATATAAAAATTATCGGTGGTGAAAAATCTGTTAACTAGCAAAACATGTCAGTATAAAAATATCGGCGCCCATGAAAGAACTTTAAATATTAAAAGTAGTAACCTACGATATTTTACCCCTTAACAATATCATATGTGAAAGTAATAATCTAAGATATTCTACCCCTTAACGATATCATATGTGAAAGTAATAATCTAAGATATTCTACCCCTTAACGATATCATATGTGAAAGTAATAATCTAAGATATTCTACCCGGTGACGACACCTTGTGTGAAAGTAGTAATCTATTATACCTAACCAATTGTCGATATGAAAGGCAATTATGCAGATCCATGATATCTTAGGGGATTTCACACCGACCCACACACACACACACACACACAAATATAAATTTAAATCTTAGGATCAGAAATTAGCAAATTCCATCAATGTAAATTGGGTGTGGTCTGAAAATGTCGAAGCTGCAATTTATTAACTACATTCACAAGTAAAATATACGTCCTGAGACTGTTAGTATCAAAATAAACCATTATCGGTTGTATTGTATGATAAATATTTCTTTCGAGATTTTGTAATGGGGTTTTAACTAAACTTTGTTATTGTCGTGTGCCGTCTGAACGTCAGAGAATCAGATTGTGTTTCACAACTGCATTGATGGGTCGTTTTTGGAGATTTCATGGTAGATTTTATTGTCATTATGGCCCGTAGGATTATTGTCATTAGGGCATGTAGGACTATCGTCAGTGTGGCCTGTTGGACTATTGTCATTATGATCTGTAGGACTGTTGTCATTATGACCTGTATCACCATTGTCAAAATGATCGGTAGGTCTATTGTCATTTTCGCCTGTATGACTGTTGTCATTGTGAGCTGTAGTACTATTGTCTATATGACCTTTAGGACTATTATCATTATGGTCCGTATGACTATTGTTATTATGATCCGTTGCACTAGTGTCATTATGGCATGTAGTACTATCGTCATTAAGAATTGTAAGACTACTGTCACTATGATCTTTATGAATATTGTCATTATTGTCTGTAGACCCTATCGTCATTATGGCCTGTGGTACTGTCGTCATTATGACCTGTAGGACCATATTCCCTATGATATGTAGGACATTTGACATTATGGTATGTAGTCACTATCATTATTATGACCTGTAGGACTGTCGTCATTATGACATGTAGGACTATTGTCACTATGATCTGTAAGACTATTGTCATTATAGTCTGTATGACTATTTTCATTATGGCTTGTAGGACTATCGTCATTATGATCCTTTCCTCTATAGATTTTACACAATATTTACTCATCTTTTGCACTCTGCACTTCTCTATCGTACTGCCACAGATTGCCTTCTGCATTTCTCTGTCGTACTGCCACAGATTGCCTTCTGCATTTCTCTGTCGTACTGCCACAGATTGCCTTCTGCATTTCTCTGTCTTACTCTACATATTGCACTCTGCACTTCTCTATCGTACTGCCACAGATTGCCTTCTGCATTTCTCTGTCGTACTGCCACAGATTGCCCTCTGCATTTCTCTGTCGTACTGCCACATATTGCCCTCTGCATTTCTTCGTCGTACTGAAACAGATTGCCCTCTGCATTTATATATCGTACTCCAACAGATAGCCCTCTGCATATCTATATCGAACTGCCACCGATTGCCCTCTGCATTTATCTGTCGTACTCCAACAGTCGCCCTCTACATTCGTGCTTCAACAGATTGAACTCTGCTTTGCCTGTCGTACGGCAAATAGATTGCCCTCTGCATGTATCTGTCGTACTCCAACAAATCGCCCTCTACATTCGTGCTGCAACAGATTGCACTCTGTATTTATTTATCGTACGCCGACAGATCGCCCTCTGCTTTCGTACTGTAACAGATTGCTGTCTGGATTTATATGTCTTACTGCAAATGATTGCCCTCTGCATTTGTATGTCGTACTACAACAGACTGATCTCTGCCTTTGTATGTCGTAAGCAACTGATTGACCTCTGCATGTATCTGCCGTATTGATACAGATTGTTCATCTGCCTTTGGAATACCATCCTGTGGTGATATTAATTACATTTTTTAATCCAATTTTAAGTGAGGTTTTGGGCTTCAGTAAATTGTTTTTGTATCCGACGATACTAACCATTTCAATAGCAATGTCACCCTTAAAATGATACATACATCCATAATCACTATCGGTAGAGTCCAATGTCATTTCTCTTGGAAATTACTGATAAATGTTGCCGTGTGTCGCAATCTTGTTTACCTAAACGGGGTATATCTATTAGTTTTTTCGCAGTGTTTGATATTTGCGAAACAGATAGAGCAATGCTTGTTTTTTTTCTAAATTTGATAGACTAATTAACCTCTTAGCAGTGTTTGGTCATTTCGAAATAGTGGAATGCTTGTTTTGTTTCTAAAATGTGCCACCAAGATGTCACATTACATACGATCTTAGTCTTTCATTGAATCTAAAACTTCTTATTTTAAACACTTGCTGTCTTGTAGAACGATGTTTATTCAGCAAGTAAATTCATTCATATTAATTGTATCGTTAAAATACATGCTAGGAACCAAATCCATGCATATCTTTTTCCCCGGCCAAATTGGTATTATAATAAGAGTAGTAGCAGTAGTGGTAGCAGAAGCAGAAGCAGCAACAGTAGTAGTAGTTGTCGTATTAGTGGTAGCATTGTTATTAGTATTGTAACATAATCCAAATACACATATAGATAGTTGACAATAATACATATCATCACATATTACCATTTTATACTTTTTCACAACTTATCCCCAATCGTAAGGTGATGGAAGTTACAAACGGTTAAAAACTGTTAAATTGTTTCAACTGTTATTTGTATTAGGTCCATAATCGTCGTGTGGAGGAACTGCCAAATCACATTTACCAAAATCACTAGTATTAAAATCGTCAACCATACAAATCTTCCAATTTTCCCTATTAAATCTGATTTTTGAATCGTTGATCTAGTTCATTATATATATATATATATATATATATATATATATATATATATATATATATATATATATATATATATGTGTGTGTGTGTGTGTGTGTGTGTGTGTGTGTGTATATATATATATATATATATAACGCGCAAATATACGTGTCATTTTGCCCCAATCATTATCAGAGAAATGCATTATCAATGGAGTCACCTTGTTCTCCAGTGTATGGACATTTTTGTACAATGTCAGCCTAAACTTGTGATCCAGTTCATACGAGACTGGAAGTCACTCGCTGTCATGTCACCAAGAAAAAAACAGCATGATGAAAACAATTCATACTACCTTGTGCTTTTTATGACACGACCCGACGTAATCTTTGCTTGACCCGCTCCACCATTATAAAGGTCAATAGTGATCAATAATTTTCATCTGGAATAGTTTTTATGACTTTTAAGGCGTAGAGATTTTAATAAATTTGACCGATGACAGTAAACTATACTCAGCATTAGCATGCAATTTAAAGAAAACAAATTAAAACTAAAAATGAATAAGCGCTCCTATATGTTGACATACGTTTTTCTTTTCTGGTTTAAATCAGTCCAGTGATGACCTGGTACTTCGTTGGTGTACAGCGTACATTGCCAAGTCTTTGTCATACGCATATAACTTGGAAATCTATATGTCTCCCTATTTTTTGAAAACTGGCCTTCCCCACACCGAACTACAGTGATTGCCTGGTAGCGTTAATCGATGATATTTGATGGGTAAAAGTAATAACATGTTTCGGTATCTTTTTCATGATCTGCGGTTTCAAGAAAACAGAATTATCACCCAGTCATCAAAGAAAAACATTGGGAGACCAGCCGGAAAGTTTTCGACATTTTCCGTTTCTTGCTAGACAAAAAAAAAATTGAATGTAAATAATACTAATCTGAACGTTCTTAACTTGGCGGTTTTAATTACGTTATAACAAGTGCATGATGTTATAGGGGCTTGATAACGCATTACTAGTAACAGGAACGTTAGCAGTAAATGGAGGGTTTTGAAACCATTTTTATATATTTATTTTTTTCATTCAAAAGTTGCATGAATTTTAAAGTACATTTGTGACATTGAAGACTGGTATTTGCAACCCATTTAGATTTAAAACGATTATTTTCGCACATCTATCAGGATGTTCGTTCAACAGAAATACAAGCTTTAAAATGTCATTACAGTTACCTCCAAGTGGTTTTCATAGTCAAGTTACTTCAGCTTGCATCGGATAGGGACAAGGATTTCCTACTAGGTATGACAAGCTACAACTTGGTACGAGACCAGACGTGGTCAATATGAAAAATAGCAGATTAGTGTGACCTAACACCACCAGTAACGTCAATTTGTCATCAAGTCGCTCAACATTTCTCGACTTTGTTTTATATGAAGATGACAAGACCTAACATGTACAAATATAATTTACGTTATCGGTGAAGTAAGATCCTTGCATGGTTTGTTAATTACCAGAAAGACACCAAGACAGTAGAAAATTTACATGAATTGGCGCGAACGCGTTGAGCAAATATATATATATATATATATATATATATATATATATATATATATATATATATATATATATAATTTTGATAGGGTTAGATACATGTTTTTAATTATAATCATAATATTATGATTATGATAGGGTTAGATAATTCATTTTTGGATATATAATATAATCAAAATAATAATAATATATATATATATATATATATATATATATATATATATATATATATATATAAAATGAAGCGCATTATTCATGAATGGCGTACTAATGTATTATGTATAAGTATATTAGTTATTACGTTTATTATTATTATTATTGGTGTTATTACGTTTTTCTAAAATTTACATATACATACGCCTCACCACACTTGTCAGATATGAACTCGATAGCATTTTGTTTACATTAACTTTTTAATAGTCTGCGGATTTAAGTTCGCAATGACCTTTTGTGTGTCATTCCTTTGTGTGAACTCTGACACTCATATCTGCCTGTATATAATGATGACCGTGTTTTCAAAATATGACATGTTGTCCAACATATATGCAATGGCTGTATGTTTTTTGTTCCTTCGCTTTTGGAAGAAAAGACGGGGATTGTGCAATTCCGGCCGTCTAGACGTGGGCGCGTAAGATTGTGTTATTCTTACACCAGGTGTCAACAACTGTCGGAGGAATTATAAATGATGCTACGTGTCATACTCTGAATGCAATGATGATATTCTACTTGAAATTGTAGAAATGTGTTTAACAACCGATGAATTTCGATTCGTTATTTAATAATTGTATTATTTAATATTTTAATATGTTAAAGAATAGTGGTAACATTTTCCAGTTGTGGTATATGGTACTGGCTCTGCTTAATTTAGAAACAATCCAATTCATTGCAAAGCTAATATCAGTATTCTGGTTTCCAATTAGTAAAAGGCGTGATTATGCCTTTGATTTATAATGTTTCTTTCATATAATTCTGTCGCAAATTAAGAGATCAAACGTACTTTAATCATGACATCATTCTTGAGTTTATATTAGCTATTGATATCGCATGCCACTGATATCTAGTAAATGTTTCTAGCCAGCAATTCAATATAACTATCGAATTCGTAAATAATAAAATAATTTACTTAATAAATAAATACAAATCGTTATACATCATCCCTGTCAGACCAGCTAATTGACTGACATGTTGACAGACTAACAGTGTATAATTAGAGACACTAATTACTCTTTTACCGAGACAAAAAGGGCTTCTCGAAGTCCGACCCAAAAAGTCTGAATTAACCCCGATTGGTTCAAACAACTGCGACGCTAGATATGACAAAATATTGATATGAAAACACTTCTGATGGATAAAAAGCTCTTCTGTGAAAGCGCACCCTTGATATCATCCCTTTATGTATTCAGTATGGATGCTACGATAAACATAGCATTCGTTTCTAAACCAAACCACATAGTCGACATACGATTCGAAAACTCCTGTGAATATATCGTTTCAGCTCTAGTGCCTTACGATACAACTTTGGTTGAATTATAAAGAGTCACGTGACTTAGTTTCATGTCATATACCATTTGTTTCTAGAACAAACGAGATAGTCGATATTCATTTCGAACATTCCTGTGCATAGATCCATCCAGCTCCTAGTGCCTTGAGATTTAGCTCTAGTTGAATTATGTGGAGTGTCGTGACTTTGCATTGTGTCACGTTACGGTAGAAAGAGAAGGAAAACATTCCGACTACTATGCTGATAAATAATCTATAAGTAAGGGAAAGATAAATTGGACAAATACAAACGTGAACATGTAAACTCTTTAACTTTGAAAGTATCGCAATGAAACTGTGGAAAGTTCGGTTACGCTCCCGAAAATGATGAAAAAGATAACGGCGGCAACTCTGTGGCAGGCACATTAACAGGAGCGAAAATTGAAAAACGAGTACCTGCTGACGATCGTGTCGAATGTGGTATTCCCGGCAAGGAAAGTATTAACAATTCGATGTGACGTTAATGTAACAGAAATTTACACAATCATGATTTACCCTCGCTGCATCGTTTTACGAGCTGTCCGCTCGAATCCAAGACATCATGCATCCGAAGCGGACGCTCTAACCACTAGCCCGCCAGAGCGGTTGTAGCAAACACACTCGCATGACGACCCAGTAATTAATTCTCGTCTATCTACACAGGCATTCCTGATTCCTATGAAAGGAATCAAGATATATAGAATGAATTATAGAGAATTATAAATATACCCCAGACACAACGGAAAGTGCTGTCCATGGATTCTATAGAAGAATGCTTGATAATAGTAGGCTGAATTAATATTTAATACAAAAAATAATATCATACAGGTTAGAGAACTTTTAATCGTACTCTACGGAGATCCGAACCCAGGTCGCGGGTAAACGGCACTCATTGCCTTGCCTGCAAACACAAGCCCAAATTCCCTCACGAGTGAGCACGTCACCAAAAAATGATGCTACTCAATCGGCGTTATATGCACTCGTGTGTAGCAAAAGCATTTATTCAGCAACTTATTCCCGTCATGTTTTTTTTTTTTTTTTTTTTTTTGTTTTTTTTTCCTTTTGATAAGTGACGATTGTTGGTTGTTGATTATAACTGTTTTCAAATCCACAAGGCAAAGAGTGCATGTGTTGTTATTTTAAGTTATTTTCGTATAATGCTTTCCGATATGCATTGAGCAACTAAATTAAGAACATAATTTATATCAAATTATTCAAACCTTCTAGATTACTGCCACTTCATAGTACAGTCCAAATTCAAAATAGTATTGTAATGTTTCCATGTTGGTTTAAACCAAACAACATACTTGTAGACCTTTTTATTCTCATTTGTTTATATTTGAGTTTGAATTAGCTATGTCAGTGCTAATACAAATATACGATAGCCCAATGCCAGGGGCTCCTCTATTCTCAGATAGGGCCCGTCCTATATTATGTCAGGTAAATATAGCGCTTGTCCAAGAAATCTAATTTTCCTAATACAACTCCTGTCTAGCTGAAGAAATGAGGAAATGTGTTTTCGTAATGTTGAAAGACTAGTAAAGTATTATGGCATTCTCACACCATCCGGTTTGTTTGTAGCCCGGGAGGGTGTGCGAATACCATCTGGTTTGTTTGTAGCCCGGGAGGGTGTGCGAATACCATCTGGTTTGTTTGTAGCCCGGAAGGGTGTGCGAATACCATACTATTTATCTCATTGAATGTCCCTTACCCTTATGAAGCTAGTCTTATTGTCATAGTTCTATCGAAAGCTTAATCAGCCAAGGATGTGCTCTGTGAATGGGGGAACTGATTGCCCAAGTTACTAAACTAGTGCTCACGTGGCTTTAACATACATGTGATTCTAACATACCGTTGTGGACTTGTATGTACCAGAAACCAGCCTGAACCAGTCTACTGGGAGACAGAACTTCTCCAGCAACTGCTGCAATGATGCGGGTCACCTAATATGACTAAAGTATGCTTGTGTGCATGGCAAAATGTTACATGATTACTTCATTGTTGTAATCAGGAGCGCTGAAGCCATATTATTTGTGTGCCCCTTTTAGCCTGATCTTTAGGGCCAAATGCGGGATTCTTTTGAGGTATTAAAAATAATAAAGGGGCCAAACGTGCTCGTGTTGACATTTGAGCCCTTGATTGAAACTCAGTCGTCCTTTGGTGGAGTTGAGACAAAAAGGTACGACCTTTAAAAACGAATTCGGCAGAAACGCTTGAGTAACTAGTTTGATTTGTGTAATGGTCTCGTTTAATGGCCATTACGTTGTTCAATGTGTTTCAAGTTAAACTTTAACGAAAAACAAATTCAGCTGTCCCTTGGTCATCCTAATGCCAGAGTAATGAAACACTGGTTAAACATTAAGCAAAACCTATCATCAACATAAAAAATGGAAATATAAACTGTATAAATGAAGGCGCACTTCTGATGCTGATGAACATAAATAAGGTTGATCCAATGAGTAGGGACATTATTCGAGCAATTAAATAATGCCTGACCTTGAGAGGAAACATTGCTTTACACAACATGTTTTGAGATCCAACAAACACAAATCAGTATAATGATTTTGATTTTATCTTTTTATATCTGAAGCGCAGTAATGGCAACGTCACCATGTGAAAAATAATATCAAAAACATGGTCATTTTGGACATGTGAAATTTTAAGTCAGGCTTGTGGAATTTTAATCATATCTTGTAACATTTTATTTAAAGTCTCTGCACTGGGCCTGTGTCTGAAAAAAATGTATTTGAGTGCTGTTAATTATTAGTATTGAAAATAGGATTTTAGAACTTGCCTTTCACAGTTTTCTGAATTTAATACACATGCATTTAAATGGCTAGTACATAAAACTTGTTTTGTACTGATTTTTCTGATAACTTTAGTGCATATACATGATTTATTTATAGAGATCTATGTTGTATGACATCAAGTTTGTCACTATCTAAAAAATGATGTTATGGAATGATATTCTAAATGCGTTGGGCTACAAGATACATTCATGTTGTAGAGTTCATATCTTCATCTACAGTATGTCATCATATTTGAAGAATGAAAGAAGACTAGTACTACACTTGCATTTTAAAGATTATTTAAGGAGTTTGCTTTTGATGCAAACTTCAGGCATGCACCATAACACTGGATTGCTTCCATGACACGAGACAATAAATCAATGATCAGATGATTACATCAATAATTCCCCACTTATTTTCAATAACAAATAAATCTTGTAACACATTTTAAAGTTGATCTTAGTTTCTCGTAATCAAATTATAATCTTGGGTTGCAAAAGCTTCATTGTTCTCACCCATGCGACGGAAAAATCCACCTGTTTTGCTAAACCTTACTTTTTCTATTTGTCTGGTCATCTAAGCCTGTCATCTCGGGCATGGTCTCCTCAAACTAGTAACTCCTTTTAAAAACAAACCCCTGATGTCTCCTGCTGTGCTTGACAGAGTTGTTATAAAAATCCAATGACAACAACAACATATATTATATTAATCCTTTGTGCTCATCATCGTACATTCCACTTGTGTGGATCAAAATAATGCATTATCCAAGTACATGCATATGTACATACGTGAATAAATGTACAAGACTGATTATATTACTTTTTCCTTCATGTTTTTTATATGTTTGTCAATTGTTTATCAATCTTCAGCATTCTTTCAACTTCTTTTGAACTAGAACGCATGCACTTATGTGAACACAGCAACAATTTACATTCTGGAGCTATGTTTTAAATTGAACGTTAATAACTTAATGTTATTGCTTCCATTTTACACTGTTACCATAGTAACCATGCTATTTTGGTGCCAATTTCAATAAATTCAATGTAAGACCAAAATACTTTTATTTATATTTAATGTTGAAGACAATCTGAGTAGACATATATGAAATGAAAAAAAAATTAATTCAGTATATACTGGGTTCTCAACAGCGGTTCAAGATAAGAAGACCAGGATTCGCTGCTCATGGAACTTGGGAGTCCTTAACCTATTTTTGAGAGTCAACTGCATAAACTCAAAATGATTGAAACGAAAAGAAAATAGGTTTATAATCATCATTTTTCTTTCATATTAGGATAATATTCTTAGCCATTTATAACAGTAAATTAAATTATTTCCTAAACAAACAAAATGTTAAGATTTATACATGTAATTTTTACCCTACAACAGCACCAAAAACAAAAAATAAACCACAAAAATATTGACAATTATTTTCAATCACAAAAGTGCAACAATGCTGTGCAATTTTTTTCTACAAGAAGAATAGCATCTCTGTTCACACAGAAGAAACTAATGTAAGCAAGCACCTGCCATTCTACTGCACAATATATATGAATGTAAATTTTCACAATCAAATGAAACATTGAAGAAATGGAAAACAAAAACATAAAGTAGCATAGGTGCAAAAAACCTAATTCAAAATACCTATGTTGATTAGTCAACAGTGCTAAATGCCTTACGAGTTGGCCCTAATGAATCAACATGGCATGTAACTTGGGATCTATTAAAATGATGAATTAATCCAGGTACATGTACAGTACCTAAATTTGAAACTGCAGATTTGAACTGTTATCACACAAGCTTTTGGTACTGATACTGAAATTTCTCACCCATAGGACTGAGAAATCAATGTTAACCTTACTTATATTGTCTCAGTCTGGTTATCACAGACCTGTCGTCCCAGTCATGGTGTTCATGTGCTGGGAACTACTTTTAAAAAGAAATCCATGATGTCTTCTGTTCTGCCTGATGGATGGTGGACTACTGATAAAATCCAACAACAAAGCAACTAAAGGGTCTCTCCAATTCTGAGAACACCATATTAGACATTTTCACACAAACATGCTCACACACAAGTCAAGCTATTTCATAGCACTCTAGTCACTCAGGCAATACATATCACTGACCACACAAAACCAAACTAGCTCATCTGCTACTGCAAAGCTGAAGGAAAAAAATGTGTTATGTCAAACTGGTTTCTTCTAACTTTGTCAAGCACCCAAAATCTGTCACAGTTTAGTCAACTATAGTAATGACATTGCAAATAAAAACTCCTGCACTTATCAATCAGAGTGGTTAATTTATCAGTCCACATGCTATTCCACAAAAACAATTTCATGTAGCATATCATTGTGCTAGTTATAGCAAAACACGCCATATTTCCAGTACAGAAAACATAAATTTCCAAGAAAGTCATGAATTAGGAATTTATTGAAGTCACTACACATATTGTTAGAACCATACTCAGTAGGCATATTCATTATTGTACTGCACAGTAAAATGCCACTGGCTACCATAGAACATTTTCCATATTAAAACTGATGAAAGATAAAACTTAACCATATAAAAGATATGAATTATTTATTGTCAATTTCATATAACATCCTTTGATTAAACTAATGATCAAATAATAATATAATATGATTTTATGTTTCTATTGTTGTATTTTTAGGGCCCTCATCAACATTTCATGGCTGAGTGGTCTAAATTGCTCACCATTCCAGATCACTGCCATCTCACCTCTATCTGGCAGCTTGGATTTGAGTCTCAGGCCTGGCTAATTTGGGTATGTGAGAAAGCTTGCCAGTAGCTTATCATTGATTGGTGGTTCTTCCCCATATTTTTCTGGGTTCTTCCTCCACTAATTATACTGGCCACTATGTATAGCCTATCTTCTGCTGAAAAATGGCATTAAACCATACAACAAAATTTTCTTAATGAGGAGTACAAACAAAAGCGTGAGGTTCAAGATGCTCATTGCACAATACTTTCAACACATGACAATTATAAAAAAATTCTTGATATTTTTTTCTTTTCTAAAACTGGCATAAATAGCTAGATTCTTCTTTGATAATTATTTAGAATGTCATAAAAGACTAAAAAAACTGATGACCTTTATACAGAGTGAGAAGCAATAATAATACCTGATGAATACTGTCTTTTGAATCTAGTAACTAAATTGTAAAGGTGGAGAATTATTTTAATTTAGTTGGAAAAAAATTGGGCATGCCTGCCAGCCATTAGTATTTTGCACTAAGTCTTACAAAAATTACCTTTAAAATATGGCCTTACAGCCTAAAAGCAAAAACTACGGGAAAATGATCACTGTCAAAAACTCCAGAAAATTTGTTCATCCATGTTTGGTTTGGACCTGGGTTCCATACTAGAATTAGGTGAAAATAGTCATGGAACCAGACTAACTTTACAGCAGCACAGCAAATGCTTTAAACTGGACCAATTTGTTCATGTGAGGCATCTGCACGATCAAATTGTTGATTATATAATCTTTTTTAAAACATGGCATTCAGCAAGCGATGCATGTTTAAGATGTAAGGGAAAAAAGGCCTCTTGAAAAGCGTTAATAATCAACACAGAATAGTAAAAAGGAATATTCAGATTCTCCTGACTAAAAGCTGGAAGGGACACAAATACGTTTATTGAACATCACATGCCAATTAGGGTGAGAAAAAGAATATATTTATCAATTTATTGGAATTCACATGCTGATTTGAGTATATCTCATGGCAGGAGATATGATGTTGTCATCATGTGAAATGAAAAAAAAAACCTCCAAGAATTATGTCAAGTTACAAGACGGCGACAGGCCATTGAGCTGCATTGGGTTTGAATACTGGTATTTGTGTACTGTACTAAGATGTAAAAAAGGTCTACATATTCTTAACACACTTTCTAGTTGAACATAAGGTTTGCATTAGCTGCCTCAGTTTTGAATACTGAACCTTTTAAAAAGATGTTTTCCAGCTCTAAAATAGCAGTAAATGATGCTTTGTTATATCGTATTGAAAACTGGTCCAACTTAAAGAAAAAATAAATGACTTACTGAGACAGTCTTGTTAGGGTTGGCCAATCAAGTGCAGGTGCTTACATACATACATACATACATACATACTCAATATAACATCGTTTCTTTTGAAGTACATAAGAGTGAGTCTTTTAGAAGGGCAGTCTTTTTCAGAAGATAAAATTACAATGATAAAGATTAACTATTACTTAATCACACAGCCTTGATGCCAATTTACATAACTGAAGCTGTGAGCTGTTCTGTAGACTGACCATGGCTGACCAAAATATTAAAAGGTGGAGTGTCAATGGGACACGTTATAAGCTTGGGGAAATGTTGCATCCTTCAAGAATTTCAGACAGATTTCACCCAGAAACTAGGGTTCATCAAAATCCCTGTACATACAGCCAAACGTTTATTGACTTTAACTGTTAATTTTTAAAACTTCACTAAAAACAAGTACCTACTATGCCTATGATGGCTGGAACTTGGACAATATACCCAGTAGGCTATGTAATTTAATAATATAATATTTCTCAATCGAAAACTGAGAAAATTCAAAGATTGATCCTAAATGAAAGTAGGAAACTAATTATATACAAATACTTAATAATTGTATGTAATTTTTCATTACGTTTACACGATTCATCATTTCTAAAAATTCAAAGCAGGACATTCTCACCGCCACCCCCACCCCAAGTATCCAAAACTAATTTCCCACTGTACATATTTTATGGCACAAAAAGTAAACTTCAAAAGGATGCCAAACTACCAACTTAATGGATAAATCCCATCAAAAGTAGGCATTCAACATCCAAATTGATGTGCAGTAATTGGTTAATGCAAGTTTTATTTACTATGTACTTTTAAATGTTTCTTCAAGTTCTGAAACAAGCCAAACTGTTTTCCACAAATATCACATTTGTATGGTTTTTCACCCGTATGACTCTTTGAATGTTGCTTCAAGTACTGACTTTGAGTAAACTCTCTCCCACATTCTTGACATTTGTAAGGTGTTTCTCCACTGTGTATTCTTATATGTGTCTTAAAGTGTTGACCATGACTAAACGCTTTACCACACAACATACAACTGTATGGTTTATCTCCACTGTGTATTCTTAAATGACACTGGAGATTTGTCAGAGATATGAACCCTTTACCACATTCTTCACATTTGTATTGTGTTTCACCACTGTGTATTCTTAAGTGTCTCTTAAGGTTTGCAGCCTGACTAAATGATTGTCCACAGATTTCACATTTATATGGTTTTTCCCCGCTGTGTGTTCTTAGGTGTACCTTTAAACTTGTACTTTTTCTAAACAGCCTACCACATTCTTCACACTTGTATGGTTTTTCTCCGCTGTGTATTCTTACATGTAACTTCAAGCGCTGACTGTGACTAAAAGTTTTACCACATGTTTCACATTTGTAAGGTTTTTCTCCTTTATGAATCCTATAATGATTTTTGAGATACACATTTTGTGCAAACTCTTTACCGCATTGATCACAGTTGTATGGTTTTATTCCACTATGAGTTTTTAAGTGCTGCTTCAAGACCCAAATGCGAATAAACATTCGACCACACAAATCACATTTGTATGGTTTTTCTCCACTATGAATCCTTCTATGGACCGTTAGACTATGACTCCTGGTGAACTCTTTCCCACATTCCTCACATTTGATTGTTTTTTCGCCGCTTTGTGATCTTACTTGTACTTTCGAATTAAACATGATTTCCAAAACATGTTTCGCCTTTTTATGTTACTTTCACTCTAATGTCGATTACTAATGTTCTGTTGGACTTCCAGTATCGATTAACATACATGTTGAAAGTCGGTACATAGAAACACCGGAAGGCACCGAAATGCCGGAACGCACTGAAACGCCGGAACGCAATAGAAACATCGAAACGCAATATCGTATATACTGTAGCTGGAAATTGTGAAATTTGCGACATTATTTTTATATAAAGAAAATAACCTTTACTATTAATAGTGTATAATACAATTTTTACATAAGTTTAATGCTTAATTTATTACTAATAAATATAAATAGCCTTACAGTGTAAGTGTATCTATCAAGAGTTATGCTTGGACAATACTTTTAGTGATCTAAATACAAAGATAGATGCAAAAATGCATGTCAAATCATTCCCGTTTTTATTTTGGAATGTACATCATAAAAAAATTGTTGGTCCCATGATTCAGAGTAGTTACAAAATCCATATAAAATGTTCAATGATAATAATGATAAAAAGTACACGCAGTTTTCCTTTCATGACAGCTTTTCTTCAATACCAATATGTATCCACTTCTTTGGCACTGTCATTATTTGCATATATTGTTAAAACATTAAGCTGCAAGAAATGAAGCACTGGTGAGTGAAGATTTACACCAAGATTCCAGTGAACCACTGATAGCAATCGTCATATCTTTGCAGATTATACAGATTGCAGTGTCGGTACCAGGACAGAATCAGCGATGACATTGTGAATTGCAAACTTCCTTTAATTACATATTGTCTATGTAATTATTATTTATTAGGTAACAAAAATTTGATAATCCCATTTGAGACGCGAATGCAAGTCTCTGCAATCACGTCGCTTTCCCATGCATCCAGTGTCTCAACAGAGCTTGATGTGTCATACGATTTTAACTTTTTCTGTAGCGATTACTGGGTCACTCCTTACTGAACTACCCAAAGCGATAATCGGTAAACTTGAGATATATGATATATGTACCGCTTTCTTCCCTTCACTCATGACATTTTAACCATCATCATTTACACATTTATTTCAAATTCAAATATCTTTTAATGAACTATTATTTTCCGTTTTCTGATATTTTGAGTAACTTCTACAAGGATAATTACGTATCTTTCTAACTACTGTTCTTACTGAAAAATTTCATATGTCATCTAAAGATGAAGATATTGAAAATAAATACCTTGAATTACTTACGTATATGATGAACACTTGGTCATAATGTTTCAACATAAATAATTGGTGTTTAAAATAAAAAACCTGTCTAAATGATTTTTTTTTTTTTTTTTTTTTTTTTTGCACAAAGAAAATGTAAGTTGTTTGATGAATATACATTATTCATAGATCAAACATTATGGTTTTTGGACCAACAGTAGAAAGTTCAATTGCTTTCATGTAATTTTCTTACAGATGTTACATTTCGGTAACAGTTCTCAATTCCATGATTGGACATGTGGTTATGCATGTAATTTAAGATTTGTATGTGACTGTTTTATTTTTTGAATATCCAATCAAATCTTCTGCTTTTATGAGACTTTCTGACCGCCACATATTTAATCTCGAGTTGTAACACTGTTTCAATATTCTTGCCTACCCAGCTTTTTTGTACATGTTTTGATCTACACTAGAGAAACTCCGACTTGGAATTTATGAATAAATGTGTGCAGATTATTATTAATGTTTGAGTTTATAATGCACTAAAAATGAAATTCGTTGAAATATTTACATCATTCATTAAGTTTTGATTATGAAATTCATAGTTACCATACAGCAGTCAACACATTTTCCTAATAAACGCAATTAATGACCATTTGGTATTCGTAAGCACAAAAGGCCAAAAAGATCAAGGCCTGCTGAACCATTGTCTTTATAAATTTATAACAGAGATATTATTGATTCGCTTTAATTCGAATGTTTTCTTTCACAATTAGTATTTGCCTTCTTTTAGCTTTCTTACATTCAGTAACTTGCGTTATTTTCTTTTCTATACCGGTCCATTTTTACACTAATCATCTCTCACATACACATTTCTAGTGTACTGATATGAAGGCATATCCAGATGCAATTGCGGGGGATAATATGGCCGTATTAACATGTTTACTTTGCAATCGGGGCATATGCATGTGCTTTTTCAGAATATGAATTGTTAACAATGGCATGTTTCTTCGTATACAAGTGTTTGAACACCGTAAATCTTTGGTAAGTTGGCTTTGTTCATTAGTCAATCATGAAAGATGGCCGAATTTCCCTGTGGCAAGTGTAAATTGGAATTTGACCACGATACCATTCAGTGCTCAGATTGTTGTCAATGGTACCATAGGAGATGTACTATATGTCTCAACAAGAACTTAAATTTTGTTCTTTAAAATCACTACAATTCCTCTGCAAATCCGGTATATTTGAAAGTAAAGAATATGATGCAAGAGCGGCTTTATCAAGGTAAGATGATTTAAATAATTTTATTTAGTATGTTATTAGTCCTCATTTTAGTAAAAAATTTCAATGAAGTTAAGTTTCAAACTATTTTGAATGTAGTTTGACCACTCCGTGGCCTAGTGGTTAGAGCGTCCGCCTCTGATGCGGAATGTCGTGGGTTCAATCCCCGGCCGAGTCATAACAAAGATATACAAAAATGGTACTAACAGCTTCCTCGCTTGGCGCTCAGCATTACTAGGTTAGTGTTAGGACTGGTCGGCCTGGTGTCAGGATAATGTGACTGGGTGGGACATCACGCTAGATGTCTGCGACATGATGCCCTAGTGCTAGACATCACTAAAAACAGCCACACTGCAGACATCGTGGCGATATGACTGGAAAATTGTTAAAGCTACGTTAAAAAGCCAAATCACACACACGAATGTAGTTTGCATTAAAAATGATTGTCTTCATTTATACAAGATAATATTTTCCTCAAACTAAGTCAGTAACAACTGCTTTATTAATTTAAGCAACACACAAAATTAAATTATATTCTTATATATAAAAAGTCAATCAACATAAATAATAACACTATTTTCATTGCGGCTTCATTATTTTTTATTATAATGTATAGGAGGCCGTGTGCTTCTTTTTATTCAAATACACTCAAATATATTGCGTTACACTCAAACATACTCAAAGATGTCATTTTTAATATTGAAAGTCAACCTTACTATCATAGAAATCGTGGACCCAAAATTCACCACCAGTAAACTCTGAAAAGTACTACCAATCTCGAGAGACCGAAAAGCGCTCCTCTAGAAAATTTAGAACTACGGCTTACACGTACACGTTGAAGTTTAAAGATTTCAAGTGAGACGTACCGCTGGAGAAATCAGAAGAGTTTATCACATATGTATGGGATTCTTTGTTGACCACACTGAAACAACAATGTCAAGCCAAAGAAGATGATCACTTGAGACTTTCCATTAGTCACGACAGTCTGAAGTCCCCCGTTTGTATCGAGTTTTGGAGAGTGGCAGAACTGACACCTTCCAAAGTCATCGACGCGATTCAACACGTGCAACAATCCAACGACAAGTTTCACATTACCGACGGAAAAACGACACTGTTCATGACCCACGTATCTCTTCCCCAAGGGAAAGGACGAAAAAATGGTGTTTTTGATAGACGACCTTCGAACCACCAAAATGAGCCTCGTCGGAATTAACAACCCTCAAGACCAGATGTGTTTAGCCCGCGCATCGTGGTGGGACGAACATATGCCGACAAAAAGGACATGGTAGAATTAAAAAGGGCTTGGCAGACTATTAAAATATCGAACCTAGCCAAACAACAAAGAGAAGTAGAACTCATGCTACAGCAAGCTGGACTATCTAAAGACACACCCTGTGGCATTCCTGAAATGCAAACATTTCAAGACATCTTGGCTTCACGCTACAGCATGAATGTACGCCCTCAATAAGTGCGTGATCCTCTGTTGTTTCGAGGCAAAATCTTCAAAGACTGAAAATACAGTCATGTCTATCATCACGATGAACATTTCGATACCATTATCATTATCGCCGGATTCTTCGGATACAGCTATTACTGTGAGAAATGTGACTAAGGCTATAACAATCATAGAGCAACACAATCATTGTGGATCGAAATGTGAGGGATGTTCGACCTCTAAACCCTGTCTTGACGAAGGACAAGAACGAGTGTATTTCCCTGCTTGTCAACCCTACCTGTTACGAACAACATTGAAAAAGCAAGGTTCACTGCGGGAAAATGCTTGTCAACTGCTGAGATTGTGCTTAATTGTAGACAAGTGATACGTAGCATTAATACGAAGGCTGACGTATGTTGAGGAAAACAACGATGTCACATTTGTCACCAAATCGTGGACATGGAACGCGAATGCTACATTCAAAAATAAAATTCAAAAACATCAAGAAGAAGATGAACAGAAGAAAGGCGATTTCATCTTTTTCGATTTCGAATGCATGAAAGAGACTGGTATTAACATTCCTAATCGCTGCGTGGATCATCGAATGTGCTAGAAGTGCATCCAAGAGCAGATCTTTAGGCATTGCCCTCTCTTCAGCAAGACTCCTGGAGGACATGAAAAAAATCTTTCGAGGACCCAACACGCTAGCCGATTTTGCCCAATGAAACTTAGACCGCATCGACGAGACGTGGAGCCAAGAGGACATCGAACAATATGGAGATCGTCATCGCCATGCCACGGTGATAGCTCACAATTTCTCGGGGTACGATGCACAGTTTCTCCTCAGATACTATGCTGAACCAAGTAACCAACGTCGTAAAGTCACTTTGAACGGAACCCTCAATTCCATCCAAATGGGACAAGTGCATTTTAAAGCTTCAATGAGTTATTTGACCATGCCATTGAGCAGAATGCCTAAAACGCTTGGAATGACAGAAATTAACAGAGGCTATTTCCACACTTTTTCAATACCGAAGCCAATCAGCACGCTCTCCTGCCCAAAAAGGGAAACGAAAAGGATAGTCTTGTCATCCGAGAAAAGCTTAGCCAAGCATTGACATCACTCCCAGAAAACACTAATCGTTAAAAAAGAGGAGCAAACAAAGGGGATGATTCTTTGGCGATTTTAGAAAACACATCGTCACCTTTTTGACGAAGCGATAGTCAAATAAAGATAAAAGGGTGTGTGCTTATTCATCGACGTCAGTGTATTTTGGTGTGTGCCCCGGAACCAACAAACAAGGATGCCCCCCCCCCCATAAAATATCCTTCTTCACTATCCAAAGGAAAAACGGAAAGGACTTTCTCCTCGTTTAGTCCAACATGGGGACATGTCCGTCTTGTCCAAAGCGTCTCGAACCATGCGGAAAAAATCATTTAAACAGCCTCCAAAGGCGTCATCGATAATGTGAGCAAATGTTATCTGAATGTCTTGAAAGGCACGATACTTTTGTCTCAACATCAGGAAAGAAAATGTTTAGTCAAACATGGACACGTTTTTCGCGAAATGGTCCCCAACAAATCCCCATCCGTCAAAAAATAAATAGGCTGGTCCAACGCGGAGGATTATTAACCCTGTTAGAAATAGTAGGGCCTGCGTTGAGACTTCTAAGGGTCATTTTACCCATGCTTCCAGGAAGATGAAAGAGACCTCTGGAGTTAAAAGATCTTAGAGGTGACCATTGAAATCCAACGGAAGGACGAAAACTGACTTTAGTGCCTTACAAACGATGGATGGAATACCATCGATGGCAAGAATAACGGACCACACATTTACCTCCCAATCCTCATTTGATAGAGATGTCCCAGTTACAACACGAATTGCAATTGTTGAAATATCTCAGCGACTTGTCAGAAACGAAAAGGTTGCAACGGCACGGTCAAGTGTTGCAACGACTGCAACACTATCAACAGAAAGAATAAGACTAAACATCTCTGAAATGAGAAAAGTTTTACAACCCTAATGAAAAGTTCATCACCACCACCCCACCCCTTTGCGCTCAAGACAGACGCATCCCCACCTATGCCAGAGGACGAAGAGGCACAAGAAGTCTTTCAAGCACCACCCATCAGCTCCCATCCCTAGTAAGATTGCAGAGTCCTTCTTGACCCCTTAGCCCACCCCTCAACGAGAAACTCGTCCGAAAAGTCTCCGTTTACCTCAAGTACAACTATGGTTACAAGAACAAGCAACGTAGACATGACACAAACCCAATCGGCGAAAAATTTCAAGACGTCGCACCCGAGTGGAAGGCATCGCTCATCGACGGCATGCCCATTTAACCGATGTCTCACATTTGGTCACCTACAATCGTAGCTACAAATATTTTTGTGTGTGTCATCAACGTCTTTTATAAATATGCCTGGGTCGTACCATTGACTTCCAAATCGAACAGTAAGCTAGTGCGAGCCCTCAAACTGGTATTAAAATTAAGTGGTCATCACCCTCTTTAATGGCAAACAGACAGTCGCCGAATTTCTGAACCAAGCTTTCCAAAATGAATTGAAGAAACGTGACATTCATTTTTTCACCACCGAGATACCCGAAACAAAGCTACCATTGTGGAATATTTTCATCGCACCTTGAAAGAGTGCACCTGGAAATATGTTACGCATCAACATACTGTCAATTACATCGACATCTTACTGCACCTATTCCATGCGTACATCTAGCCTTACCATCGGAGAATCGGATGAAACCCCCAAGAAGTGACTCTCGAAGAGAATGTTTTTTAGCGCCTGCTTGGTACGTCTCCGACGGTAGCTGTCCCCATGAAATATGAAGTGTTAGCATCTGGAGACTGAGTGTGCATTTGCAAAACCAAAAAAACTTTCGACAAAGGTTATATACCTAACTGGATCACCGAATCGTTTGGTGTCACTGGACAAGTGTGTGGTCGTCATCATGCTGTCCATAAATTTTCCTTACAGGAGTTACAAACAACGCGTGACTAAAAAAGACGACGAAATGTATGACATCGGAAACATTCTCGAACAAGAACCACATAAAGTGGGTAAACGCCGTGTCAAAGAAGTCAAAGTACGTTAGAAAGAATATCTTCCCAGTTTTGATCATTGGATCGAAGCTTCGCAAGTCATCGACTATAAAAAAGAAGTGATCATCATGCCTTTCAACACAGCCTCAGATGACGCTACAACCGTGACCACCCCTTCACCCAGTTCTTCTCTGCAAGACCTACAAAAGAAACACTTGTGGATGAGGTGTGAAGAACGTGTGTCTAGAATGCAAATCATCATTTTCTGCCAAATCTTTGCAGTGTCTTGTGTTTTCGGTGCTGCCATTGCCAATTTAATTTACAACAAGGACACAAACAATTGTGGACCACTTTCTGAGCAGTTGCATCAGTTACCCTCTTCTCAATCCTTCCCTGAAATATTCCTCTAACGGTAACAACGCTAGTCTTGCGCCTAACGTCTATCACCCTTCCAACAGTCACCACTCTAACAACAATCCTCTTTTAGACACTCCTGTTACTTCGCTTTGCCCCTCGTACAGCAGAACTCTGGAATGGTGAATAACATCAACTAATTTCATTTAACGTTACTCATTGACAGTTCCATGGAGTTGCTTTCTTTTAATGGAAATGTTACACCCTACACAAATCAAAACCATCGCTGAAAAGGACAACACTTTTCTGGACGTCCAAGTGCAAGAGTATTTGTATAACATCTGATGAAACGACAAGTATTATTTACGGTACATCTATAATGTGAAACTTTCGGCAGGCTATTATTTAAGTGGTCAACATTAGGTGGATACGATTGCTGGCATTAAATACTCTGTTCGGTAAAGCCTTGAAGAGAAAACAAAAAATGTGTCACCCTGGAGTACCATAAAGTAGCTCGTAGCCTACTGATGAAATTTCCGGATTTCAAAACGTTGGTCATTCAATTTTGTCACGAATGGCTTGACAATCTGGGTGGAAATGTCAAGATGATTAATCCAGATGAGCCCTTACCATTCATCACCAACAACTTGGATTTCTAGAAGTATTTAAAATCCCCTGGAGAACTGAAGTATGGCCTCAGTTTGATTTTTGTGTACTCTGATGTGATGGGGAACAACGTGGTAGGATACCTCCCTGCCGTTAATGTGTCATTAGTTTCAAGGTGGAATCTACTACGACCTCTCACCACGTTCACCGCAAATTTGTACATCCTGATTGTTTACAGGTCAGTAAGTTGTACTTATATACTGTCAACAGTGTTACAGAACGACTACCAAGTATCCGATACGACGCGTGGAAGTGACAACTTTCACCACTGCCACTGGACTCCGATCCAAGATCGAAGATTATCTGTCCCAAGAACATTTACCCAAACGTTTAATCGTTGGCATCGGTAACAATGCAGCCCTCAACGGAGCCCACAATCAAAATCTATTACAGTTTAAGCACTACAGAGTGTCCAAAATCGAAGCCAGTCGCGATGGCAAGACCTTATGTACCAGACCTTTCGAACCTAGCTTTGCCCAGAAGAAAAAGTGGGGGTCGTACTAGTCCATATACGAAGCCACGGGGCAGTTAGGAACCGACACCAGTTACGGCATTTCGTAACAAGGTTATGCAAGAGGTTACACTTTGTGAGCCTTTGATTTCACTCCAGACAAAGGCAGCAACAAGAGACATTTCCACCCTATTAAATCGGGTCAACTACATGGGGAACTTCAGTTTGCAGAAGCTCTACCCATCACGGTGAACGTCATCTTGTATGCTGAATTCGACAATACGACAGAAATCAACACTTTAAGAAAATTCATTCTAGACTATTATAAGTTACAGAAGACACGTATTTCTCTTTGAATGATGGCGAATCTATGAAAATGGAATGGGGGATGGCGTGGAAGCCGATTAAGACGAAAGGCGAAGGAAGCATTCTGATGAGGTCCAGATGGCCAGAACAAGAACAACATTTAGTCTCCTGTTTTGCCAAACACCTGGCAGAATAAATTACGGAATTGATCAAGAAAAATTATTATCGATGTCAAAACGATCATCCCAGTAAAATTCAACACAACAAATGTCTGATGATTATTCAAGAAGACAAACTGGACGAGTATCTGGAGGACGGTTGTGGTCTCATCATAGAAGAGGCAGTGTTGCATCAGTGGTATAAAGACTTGCATGATAATTCCTCTCCTCCATTGATTGCTCTAGAGATCCATCACATCAAAGCTCTTTTGGCTCAGATAGGGAAGACTAGGCGAAGAAACGGTTACTTGTCATAGATTTTTAAGCAAACAGTCAGGACTGAATTAAGGACTTTTCAGTACCTGTGACAAAAGAAGCAACCAATAAACGGATACCTGGGAAATGTATTACCATTTGAACAGCAGTTCGGACACTGCTTCTTGGACTCCTGTCATATGTGCTAAAGATAAACTACCTCATCACAAACATCAAGACCATCAAGCTTATGTCACCAGCACGAATGACAGTCATCTCCCAGGAACCCACTGGGTAGCCGTCTACTTCCCTAAAGAGGCTTGTGTGGAGTATTTTGATTCGTACGGATTACCACCTAGGGAAGACGATATTATCGACTTTATGAGAATAAATCCATATGCGAAACGAATCAATAATGTGAGATTACAAGAAAACGATTCCATGGTGTGTGGACAATATTGTGTGTATTTTCTTCATCAACTCAGTCTTGAATAATCTTTTAATCATGTAATGGCTTATTTTGATCGTAACTCTTCTAGAAACGATGACAATGAAGATCGATGGTTTTGTGACCAATGTAGCTATCTTTTTCTTAAGCTAGGAAACGTAGTGCACATCAATGGCCCAATGACTTCCATCAGTGGCAATCTGACTTCACTTCACAACGTTGTCAACCTTGTCAAAAATAGTTTGTTTGTTTTATTGTTCGTTGTTAACTGTTGGTTGTTAGTTGTTTGAATAAAAACATGTTGTGTTTTGAAAAATTTCCTGTGTCGTTTGCTTTCAATTTTCATCATTACACATACTCTTTTACTTTTCTCTTTCCCTCACCCTAAGATAAACTATAGTATTTAGACCCAACACAAATTGTAAGGATGTTTTCTATCGCGTCTGCGCTTAAACCATATGAAGCGAAACAGCCTCCAGTCTGACCATCCATTGCTGACTTTTCAACCTATAAAGATGACTTCTAATTTAGCTAAACTATTCGAAGCCTACGTGCATTTGCATCGTGTCAGGCAAAGCCTGATACACAAGCCTGAAGGGATAGAGAATGTCAGGGTGCTGAAAGTGGCCAAAGACCTGATAGAAGAGGTCGTCAGATAGAAAATCAAGAAGGATAATGAAGAATGGACGGATATGAAGAGACTTCAGAAGCAAAGAGAGCAGAGAGCAACAGCAGTAACAAAAGCAACAACAGCAGGAACCAGACAGAGGTTTTGTCGACTGCCGTGTAGACAAGCAACAATTCTCTCTTTCCGAAGAAGCAGGATCTATCATGTGGGGAAGCGTGCCACGAGATTGTGACGCAATATTGGACGATATTTGAGTTTGTCTGTACGTAGAAAATAAAAATATGTCTATAACCACTTCGTTTCTTTGCTTTATGTCAAAAATGTAAGCTTGTCTATAAGCACATCGTTTCTGTATCTTGTCGAATAGTCTGTGTGTTTTTGTTTGTTGTTAGTGATTATAAGTAAAAAGTGAGTGTTTCTTTTAGGTCCGCGCGTTTCATATGACGGATAGTAATGTGGGTCTTGTAATTTTCATTAATGCATTCAGAGTTAGGCGGTGGACACCAAAGAAACAAGACCGGCTTACCAGGAGCGGAGCAGGGCAGGCGGGAAAAGAAAACGTGCACTTAGGAACACAGAACAAAGAATGTGTCCAGAAGCACAGAACAAAGAATAAGAAGAATAAACATATTCTACCCGCTGATAAGATCTTGCAACAACACGCTGCTGATAAGAATCTACTAAAACAGACACAGAGACGACGGGGGAAGCAGTCAACACGAGGTAGCCAACAAAATGTAGGGCAGGCAGTGAAATGACAGGCACCACCAGAACCATGTCAGTAAAGTGGTGGATAACAGAATTCGCTGTACGGAGAAAGAAGTGGAAGCATATAAGTTTAATGGGAAGGCGTACACTAGGTAGTCTGCTAAAAAAAGGGAGGCGTAACTCCAGTGACGTCACCACAAAAACAAGCTACGCTACCCTCTTAACGGAGCAGCTAACCAACTTTCCGGCACCTGTTACAGCAGCCACAGAGAAGAACACAGAACCAAAGACTGCTAACATTCATTGCCTTATTGTATTTGGTTCTCAATTTGACTCGAGAACCTTTATAAATAATATCTCTATCTAATAACCTAACTTGATCCATTCGGCGACAGCCATTAAAATTTCACAGATCCTTTTCATTGCGTGATGCAAAATGCACATAAGGAACAGGATAAAAAGAAAGAACAGGAGAAGGAAAAGAAGCGAGGGATTATGCCTTACTTCATACTGAGACCTCTGTGTGAGGTGAAGCCAGTGGTGAGGACGCCTCCACAACCATTACCAGTACCACCACAGCCACAACCAGTACAGCGTCCGCAGGAGACAATGAGACCAGTTCATCCCCGAGTGTGGCACAGAAGACAAGGAACAGCAACAAGTGTTCAATATCCCTCCTACGGAGGAATGGGATAGTGAAGCAAATAAACATCCCTCTGTGCTTCTAAGCACACGCAACAATTGGGAGCAGGACTCGAGCCGGCGATGTGTCTGTGACGCAATACCAGGGAAGTGCAACCATTAAGAAAGGTGCATTTGGAGTTCGACAAAAAACAATCTTTCTCAGGGCTACCCAGATTTTTAGAAAAGAGAACATTCAAGTTGCCAATTTGTATGCGCGTGGAGTAGAGTGACTATAAGCACTCATTCCTTTCCTGATGTGATTATGTGTGTGTGTGTGTGTGTGTGTGTGTGTGTGTGTGTGTGTGTGTTTGTGTGCTTGTATACATACGCGTACGTGTGTATATATGTGTGTATGTGGGTTTGAATGCGTGCACGTACGCTGTGTGGATAGCATATTTTTGAGGTTTGTATGCGTGCGAACACGTTGTGTTGGCAGTAGATTTGAGGCTTATTTCTTCCTCTTCCCATGCGTGGATAGTATATAATAGGTTTGTTTCTTTTGCTCCATCCCGTGTGTGGAGATTAAATGTGGGATTTGTGTTTTCTTCTTCCCGTGTGTTCATATTATATTTTTGGTGTTTCTTTCCTCTTTCCGCGTCAGGATAGTAGATCCAGGGTATGTCTTCTATCCTTCCCGTGTGTGGATAGTATATTTATTTTTTGTCTCCTCGTGTGCGGATAGTCGATTTTGGGGTATGTTTTTCCTCCTTCCCATGTGTGGATAGTATATTTTGGGTCTGTTTCTTCCTCTTTCCGTGTGTAGATAATTGCTTTAGGGTTTGTTGTTTCTCCTTTCCATGCGTGGATAGTAGAGTTGAGGTTGTTTATCCCCTCTTCCAGTATGTGGATAGTAGAATGCGTGTTTGTATGCGTTTGCGTAAGTATGTGTGGATACTAGATATTGTGTGTTGTTTCTTCATCCCTTATGTTTGGATAGTAGTTAATATGTGAAGTGAGTGTAAGGGATGTTTCCCTTCACGTCCGTGCTTGAAATATATAAATCATAGCGGTCGTCAGTCTATCTACCAAGCGTTGACTAATTAACACCTTTGGAAAATGGATCTGTTAACAACTTGAAAGACAGGTGGTACTGGATGGTGGATGCAACCTATGTAGTGGAAAGGCCTGAACATCAATACAGGTACCCAGTTTACAAAGATTTTGTGACAAGTTAAGTGACCAGCCTGAAACTAGCCAGGGATCTAGTAAAAAGCATGATAGAGGAGGAACTAGAAAAGTTAAGAGGCTTCATTTAGCTTAAGTCTATGAAAGTGGTAACATTGAATCAGGCCCTTGATAATGAGATCAAAGTGAGGTGGTTTTTACAAGGCATATTGAATTTCAAAGATTGGTCTTTTGCAATGTGTGTGCTAGATCAATTAAAAAAAGCAGAATTAATGATGAGAAATGTGCTGGAAGACGAATGGTGAAAACGATTAAAGATATATGTGCTCAAGGGAGAAAGGACAATTAAAAAAGCAGACTAAATGATGAGAAATGTGCTGGAAGAAGAATGGTGGAAAAAATTAACGATATGTGGGCTCAAGGGAGAAAGGACAAATAAAACAGAAAGAAAAAGGAGGACTTTGACAAAAAGAACGAAAACTTGCTCAAGGTTTAGCAAAAAGGTTAGATTGATGGGACATACTGACTGGATGCCAGAACATAAAATGACGAAGAAAAGAATCATTGAAAAAGTGAGGAGATGGTGAATGAACTGGAGAAAATAGAAGAAAAAAAGCCAAATGGCCTTTTCAGGGCCACTCATATGCCTCGAAAAGATATTTATTCTATTTGCCATACATGTGTGTGTTTGTATGTTTTTGTTTACCCACCCCGCCTATTGGTCCTATACAAACTCAATCCATTTCCAAGTCCGTATATAGACGCAATATTCACATCCTAAATTACCTTTGTCCGTAAACGTGCCAATGGGGATCTGAAAAATCTTTGTGGTCTGCAATGTATTTTCACATTGTCCGTAAAGTACACCTCTTCACTACTAACAAGATAGCAAAGCTTTATATGGTAAGCGTCTCTTACAATATAACACATCTTTGCATGGTAAGCGTCTCCTTCTAGTAGGAGAAACGCTTATACTTCATATTCTAATCACAATCACGTCACGATTAAATAGTTCGTTAACTGTGGCAACTTAAGCGTTGGAAATCCCTGAAAAAATATAAGGCATACGAATTAGTTTTGTGGTCAAGCGCACATTTAGACTAATATCTTTATGAAATATCGTTATTATGCCTGTCATGATTCGAAACTAATCACAAAGGCTCAAGCAGTGACTGTTCACTTTATGCTCTGAGGATACGTGTTGTGTATAGTTTGAATGACTTCTGCAATTCTAGAGGGGTCTAAATGCAATAACAAGGGAAGGAATTTCATAATGGCTCAAAATGAACGGTTAGGAAGTACCCTTTTGCTCTCCTAAATTAGCGATTGTGTTCTGATCAACCAATTGTACCAGAAGCTACTAAGACGTGCCTTAGTACGCCTATTGGTTAAAATGTACGCTCTGTGCTTTCTGTTAGATGCCTTAGCACTTTTGTTGTCTCTCAAGTCGTGACAGCTTCGTTTGCAGTTGGTTTAGGTATGTACACATCAAAGCCCCTGTGTCGGAACGAAAATATTAACAACGGTATTGGCGGTTCACAACTTTCTACTGCGATCATGCAGACTATATTGAATAAGAGCGACAGCATGTGAGACGGCTAAAATTCTTTCAAATATGCAAACAAATGGTGACGGAAATATAACAAAAACATGCCGCTGTGATTTCTTTTTTACCCAGTCATTAAATGATAGAATCATATGGTGTAGGTGCGCTTGTGGGGTTCTGAAAGTAGGCATCGATTCAGAAGTTTTTTTTTAAACAGTTATGTCGTTTATTAGGAATTTTCAGCAAGACGTATCATAACCGCCTTGCGAACCTCAGAACTTGAGTAGCCTATCAATCTTGCATTGGTCACATCGTTAAATTACGACGGAAATGTGCCTCTTGCGCGCAAGACGGTATTTTGTTCTTCGTGGCTGAAGGATTGTCGGCTTCATCGAGGATAAGCTTGCACTCATTCTCCTTGGCCCAGTTGTCGCATAGCGCCTTAGATATGTGGTCCGAAATTGCATTGAGATTTGTTTCGGCCAAAACATGAATGTCGTTGTGCTTTTCAGTAGTCAGAGAGAATCGTCCACTAATATAATTTCCTGAAATGGACATCAGAATGCAACCTGCAGCAGTGATTTCAAATATAGTCACATTGGGCCCCTGTGATTATTGATAATTTTCTCATTCCCGGCTAATTAGTGCCCAAACACTCAGAGGTCGGTGTAAAATCAACGCCATACACCGAATTTACTGCGCACTTGTACTTTTTGTACAGGGCATTCGTATGTTCAGCATATCTGACAGGTTAGTCTCAGCCTCATAAATCAGTTTTCTTCTAGATGGAGCATCATATTATAGTTGTAGTGATCTGGAAGGAGAGGGAGCCGCTCCCAAGAAAGCACGAGCTTCTATCACGTTGTCATGGGTTACTGGTAAGACTACGATGACGAGAAATAAATGTCAGTTCCTTAATATATTTAGAACCGAAAATGAGAAGGTCTTCAATATGGCCGCCAACATGCTCTCCAAGAGTCAAAACTTCATCTTGCCTTTTGAAACACTGGTGAAGATTATAAGATGGATGGGGCACTTCGCATCCAGAAAAAATATCTCCATATTACAATTTCGGTGTTATTTATTATAGATTTTGCTCAACGTGTACTAATTGAACCCTCTGATATTCAGTTTGTTTGATCATCCATTTGAACAATGAAATGTTCTGATATAATCGCCATGACGCGTGTGAAAAATTTCACCTATTTTAGAAGACCGTATCTCCTCAGGCTACACTCTCTAACTGGGTGTTCAGAGCTACCGACATTGCTGAAACCGTGGTTTCTCTAAAATTATAATATCTTTTAGTAATTCCCTCAGTTATTCTAAGCCCACTGATAGCTTGGGACCGGTCCTTCTCAGGGTGCTAGCCCTATACCCCTGTTGCTGTTCCACAAGTGCAAAGACCAATCCTTTGGATACGAGCGTACAGGGCTAGGACTAACTACATGTTTTAAGGCTCCGTGTGATTTTAATCCATCCCCTACAATTGTCTATGGAGAGAGATCAATCGCTTATGTATGCAAATACGACACTGTTTGCATGAAATGCATGGGTGTTACCTGAAACCATTTAGCAGTTAGCGCCTATTTTTAAATACGATAAGGCGAGTTCTGAGAACGGAGAGAGTGGACATATTCAATTCATTGTTTTAAAAAGAAATAGTTTCCATGACTGGAATAAGGGTGGTTGACCAGGAACTCCCAGGCACACGAGATGCTACTAACAGAAGCGATACATGAGGAACTCGGGGGAGGGGGAACTAATTTACCCGAACAGACTGCTGCGTTGATCTAGGGAATGGTCCATCATCGGGTTATGCATACATGCTGGACAATTAAAGTTCGAAATGCTCACTCGATTTCATGATGAAATCTGCCGTATCTCTGTAACAGAACTGATAATTGCATTTTAAAGGTTTTGTTGATTTATTTTCCTAGTGGAGGTATATCCTACAAATTATCTTGTAAATTTTTATTTTGCAAATCTAATTTTTTAATGATTGTTTTCTTTATAAGGGGGCTCATTTTTTCTTTTTTTTTATATCTCCGTTCAGGTCTCAATTTTTACGCTCGTAATGGTCAGTTTCATAATTGGAATATTCGCTCGATCTGGGCTATAACAGCGTGGTCGATCATACTCTAGACATCGATAAGCACCATCAAAAGTAAATAACCCACCACACGTTCAATTAAACTGGTTAGTGATCCATTAGAATATGCTACATGATAATTGATTATTGAATGTTATTGTCAACCTATGGGTCAATGTTAAGTTGCTTGATGCTATGGAAAACAGAGCGTATCTTTATTGAACCTATCACAATTATTAACTGCAGTTGAGAAAATCTATTACAATCCACATAAAACACGTCTGAAACATGCGAACATAAAACCATTATTAGCATATCGCCTTTCACTTTTATACTCACTTCAATGAAGTCTTTGTTTAGAGGAAGGGCTAAACAAAATAGTTATTTCGCTAACCAAAATGCCACTGATTTTTATCGGACAGATTTCTGAAACCCAATGACCGGGCAGTGCATAAATCTTGCTGTAGATATCAAAAAGCAGCACAACAAATGGTATTTTGTCAGATTATCACATGCAATGTGTGGCACCATACCCTTTCATGTGTAACTGATTTATGTAATGTAATAATGAAATATCCACCAACACTACTCTTGACAGTATACAATAGATCCCGCGGCCGAAACATACAGGTTTTATTAGATGCATGAAGTAAATTAGAGACATTTTAATATTGTCAAAATAGCATTCGTGCACATGGTACATCAGCAATCGGATAAAGATATGAACAATTGTAAACATGATAGCAAAACGTGAGTAAGAAATTAGCAGAAATGTTTGGGAAATGCATACACATGACTCAAGTAAAAGGCAGGAAGCGATGTGCTGCTGTTCCATTTCTTCACAGTAAAAGGTGCACAAAGCACTTCCCATGAGTTGGTGAATGTTGTAAAATATTTAATAAACTGTCCCTAATATCGCATTAGTGACATTAAACTTAGTTTCACTTTAACAAGATATCAATGAGTATACCCCCAGATATGTCATCAAGTATTATGACTGCAGTTCGTACAGCCTGTTAGAATCCTTCATTCATGGATGCTTTCAATGCCACATGGATTGGTTGAGACGGATGTCCAGAGAGAATTGCATGCAGTTCTATTTATGTTTCTACGAAACCTTGTAAACGCGGTTACATGACTATTATATTCAGTGGTCAGTCCATCATTTTGGTTGTCATTAACGAGGTCATCATCGGGATGTTTCTGTTACCTTGTATTTCTTTATTGCAGAGTCATCGTCTGATGTTGGTTATCTCAAATTAGCAATTTCCGCTCATGTTGAGATCGCCAGTCATCGCATCACCGGCTTATCAAAGAAATTACTGATCTCTGTTCTGATTGTGGAATTGTTGTTGTCCACGTATTTGTCTGCCACTGCATCATCTGATATTGGTTCTCTCACACTGGTAAATGTATTTCTGGTCACTTTGAAATCGTCATACATTATATCTCCAATTCTTCTAATACGTCCAGCAATTTATCCCATGATTATCAGAAATGATTCTTCCGGGCCTTTAATTTAACCGATTTTAGTAAACGCCACTAAGTTATCTTCGGTCGCCCCCGGAACTCTTAGAATAATATCTGTCAACGGGATATTGTTCGTCTTTAACCGCCCTTGCTGATCCTGAAAGATAGCAACTTCATTTGTGTCAACATCGGCGAGACGCAAAAGATCAGCAAGTTCATCTCGTGTTGCATACATAGATAAATCACTATCACCCTGGGCCTTGCCGTTAGCAGATCTTCCGTAAATATATACTATTATAAACTATTAACCTGTTCAAAACGACGTTGGACGTTGTGGTTTACTCATGCACATCTGTATGAGGCGGTGATAACGACCTTGACACGGCGTCAAGTATAGCAAGTACTTCTAGATCGCATATTGGTGGATCCGCTATTGTCTGTGTTTGTTATACTGAATACCAGATTAGAGTAGTTTGCACTCTGCTGATATACTGTAAAAATTCTCTCGGTGGTGTCAATCCATAAGAATCAAAATAAGCAGCTCCAGGTGGATCAACTGCACATGCAACTCAATGAGTACCTGGAGCAGAACTTCCATCGAGATTAATGATACTTTCGATACCAATGAATGCCTCGGCGGGCAGAAAATATATACTTGTATCTTGCAATTGTAGCTCGATTCGTCCACGTGCGTCAGGTACATGTAGATCATAAGGATACTACTGATAATCACGCACTCATTCACCTTTGAGGACCGTTACATCCGTGTCAATTGCTGAATCAGATACACGCTTCAACATTATTGTTTATATTCGTTGTTGTCTAAAACGAATGTAGAGCCAGACCACTTCCCGATACTAGACTTGCTGTTATGTTTGTTTTTTTTTTATCTCTCGGGGGTAGGCTTGTTTTGTGATCGATGGAATACAAGCTATTTCTTTCAACCGCTCATTTGCAGCTTGATTTATTATTTTGCTCATATTTGATGGCATCACTTCGGTCCTGTGTAGTTTTACTGGAATGCTTGCACCGTAATGCTTCACATTCTTTTGTGGTTATCGTCACTTTAATCGTGCGAGTCTGTCTTTCGTCGCCGAGAATTCTGCTGCAGCAAGATCACCAATAGCGCCGATACCCTTATCACGAACATCTTCAATGGCTTTCATACCTAATTGTTTGCAATCAGAATTGCTTTTGGGGATATCCTTCTAAGAAAAACTTGAATAATAATGCCGAGTCCATCTCCGTAGATTATTTTATAAACCGGTAATAATGAATTGATCACACAGACCATTTCAGATCTACGTTGAGTATTGTGTATAATCATTATATTTTGTTCTCGCCGATCTAACTGATCACTGACTGTAGTGATCACCGGTAATTTCATTGATCAGCGCCCGATAAATGCTACTGTCCACGGGTAAGTAAATGCTGACAAATAGTAGCTGTTCATAGATAATTTCGTGGGAATTGTTGCCGGTTCGTCTTCCACCAATTAAAATCACTAGTTTGTCAACATCGGCGATGATGTTATTGGGACAAAGTTTGTCTTGATTCACCGGTGATTCAGCGATCACATTACCATCTTGTTTCCTACGACGTGGATTGCGAGTGGCGAGGCCACTTTCGGTTGCTCATTCAGGAGATTCAACGTAATAATCTGGTTCTCGTTCAGGAGAGCGCGGCTAAGTGGATGCCTTACTCGGTTTTTCCCATTTCGTAATTTCAGATCTAGTTTTTACACCCGATTTTCTCCCTTCTTCATTTTCTTTTTTTTTTTCAAGTTGACGTTTCATTTCTTCTTGTTTTCTTTCCCTTTCAAAATCTGCTTTTGCAGCATATTCATCTACTGCATGCTTAAAGATTTAAAAATTATTATCGTCCATTCTGACTTGTTGTACATTGGTCGCAATCAGATATACATCTTTGACCGAATCACGGATTTTAGACTGTAAACATGTTCAGGTTTTATGTGTCGATCTCTACCACCATATCCAAATGCAGCAATTTTGAATTACTTTGTCTAGATCCGTGAAAGCGGAAATACCTTCCACAGTATATTTATATATTATGCTGGATCTACCTCTTGTTGTTGGTGGCGTTGGTGTTTGAACTTCGATTGTTGATCGTTGAATTGTTGGTGGAGGTGGTTGAATACAGACTTAAGTATCAGCAAGTAATGTCTCAAGAGTATTTTATATTGCCACGGTTGCTCTAAAAAAATTGTGTTGGTTCGACAATTGGTTTAAATAACTGCTATGTACCCTCTGTAAATTTCACATGAGCTTCTTGGCGTTGTTGGAGCTGATGTTTACAGAATCACGGACTGGAACATTCTTCTTGATTTCGTCTAATCGTTGTCGAGCTAATTTAGCTGTATTAGAGTCCATGGTAAGCGCAGAAACACTCATTTTTATTATTGCAACAACGATTTAATAATAGATCACTAAGTCAGCAGATATACAAGATTTTACTATATTACAGTAACAACAAGCATTTTGTTTCCAACTACAGTGAATTGCCGAAATCTCAATACTACGTCACGTGTTTAACTGCGCTAAATAAATGCATACATATGCGCACTATTAATAACACCAGGGTTTCCACATCCGGTAACAGTTCTGACAGTTCTATACATACCTGTTCGCTATTAATAGCTAGCTGGGATTTACAAGTCATTCAAAAAAGATAATTGTATATTTCAGAACACACTCTATAAAGAAATCTGTACCTATAAAATTAAACATAAATTTTAAAATACTAGAATAATTCATAAATAACTTATACGATCTAAATGCGTGTGCACGTTTCAAGTTTGTCTGTCTGTTTAACAAGCATTGATATATATTTATGTATTTAATTTCAGCTGTATATTTGTAACAGTCCAGTGGCAGAGTGGTTAAGGTGAATCGACCAGTGCAAACTATTTCATGGGTTCGATTCCGAAACGCAGTAGACATATTCAGCGTGAGCGATATATGCTATTATGGTGGGGGCCGTGCCCCAAGCGCTCAAAAGTCAACAAGACAAATTATTGATTAACAATAATTTGCGCACATCCACAAGCAGTCAAAAAAGGTGGTGCTTCAGTGTTTGCATCCTGCGGGTTTAACCTGGGCAGGGGATGCAAAATATTATTGGAAATCAGTGCGTATCCTGTTGACCGTAGATACGTGGGGCAGGCAAATTTATGGACAACCCTCTGAATCTCTAGTATTTCGTTTCGTATCTTGGAACTCACCGGGGATTATGTCCATGTGACCATTAAAGGAAATCACCTTTCCGCTTCCCTTTATGGTAAAAATAGACAGTAGTGGTAAAGAGCCAAACAAGAGGTAAAAATAAATATGGTAAGATATATCCAGAAATATTTTGCAAATCCAAAAAGTAAAAGGGACCCCATGGAGGCAGAAATTGACAAAAATGAAAAATCTTAGTTAAGGGTACCCCATTAATGTATATAAACTTGCACAAACAAAAATGACATTGAAGGTTCCACCACGAAGGGACCCCTTGAATTGGTATAACCGTCAATTAATTGGCAAGGAACTAAACTGGCACAAGCAAAAAGCTCAGCCCCTATTGTCTATTTTTTCAATTGTTGCCCCCCCCCCCTTTGTTGGGGGGGGGGGGCAGTCTCTCACACAAGCCACGGATTGGCCTTTGAATAGTTTAATGAGTCAACACTACTTTACTAAAACAGCATATATTTTAACCTCACATTCTGAAACCGATCATTAAATGGGGCCATCCATGACCAAAAATTCAGCTGCACTTTTTGGGGGGTCGGTTGACCCGTGCGCTACTAATAGGCAACCGATTGCCTGGTTACTTAATACTGCTCAGACTGACTTAACATACATATGATTCTAAAATAATGTTGTGGATATTTAGATACTTGAAACCAGCCAATCTAGTCTATTGGGAAAAGGAACTTCTCCAGCAACTGGTGAAATGATGCGGGTCGCATAGTGTGATCAAAGTTTGCTTGTATACATGTTAATTGATAAATTGATTGTTGTAATATGGAGCATTGTTACATGACAGCCAAATTATAAGTTACTATGTACAAAATGACCTAATGGATCGATATTCTTAATCTGTTGGGCAACATATTCATTTTTTGTTGTACAGTTCGTAGCTTCATCAACATTATGTCATCATATCTAAAAAACGCAAGATGACCATATCTTGATCTTAAAGATTTTTTAATGAATTAGCCTTAAAGTAAATTTAAGGCATTCAGCATAAAGTTTGATTCCTTCCGTGATACGAGACAATAAATAAATGACGATAAAACAAGTAAATCTTCTAACACATTTTGCAATAACAAGTAAATCTTATAACACATTTTGAAAGAACATGTAAATCGTCTAACAAATTTGCAATAACAAGTAAATCTTATGACACATTTTAAAGGTGATCTCAGGTTGTCGTTATAAAATGTTAATCTTGGTTAGTAAGAGCTTCATTTTTTCTAAGCCATGCGACAAAAATCTACCTGTTTTGCTAATCCTTACTTTTCTATCTCAGTCTGGTTATCTCAGATCTGTTATCTCAGTCAAGGTGTCCACAGACTAGGATCTACTTCTAAAAAGAAACCATTGATGTCGTCTGCTGTGCTTGACAGAGTTGTTTAACAATCCAACAAAAACAACATAGGTTGTATTAATCCTTTGTGCTCATCATCGTACATTCCACTTGCGTGGATCAAGATAATGCATTATCCAGGTACATACATATGTATAGATGTGAATAAATGTACACGACTGATTACATTACTTTTAACTTCACGCTTTTTATCTGTTTGTCAATTGTTTATCATTCTTCAGAATTATTTTAACGTCTTTCGAACTAGAACATAGGCACTTATATGAACACAGCAACAATTTACATTCTGGAGCTATGTTTTAAAATGAACTTTAATAGCTTAAATTATTGCTTCCATTTTAAATTGATACCATAGTAACCATGCTATCTGGTACCAGTTTAAACACATTCAACGTAGGATCAAACAATTTTATTTATATTAAATGTTTAAGACCATTTGAGTACAAAAATATATGAAAGGAAAAGAATGAACAATGTATATACATGTACTGGGTTCTCAACAAAATTTCAAGATGAGGAGATGCTCGTTTATCATGGAACCTATAAGTCCCTAACCTATTTCTGAGAGTCACCTGGATCAAATCAGGAGTCCCTAACCTATTTCTGAGAGTCACTTGCATCAACGCAAGAGTTCATCACTTTCAAAATGATTGATAGGAAAAGGAAAACGTTTATAATCATTACTTTTAGTACACATATTAGGATTATATTCTTAGCCATTTATAAGTCAATTAAATTATTTCTTAAAAAAAAACAAAATGTTAAGATTTATACACGTAATGTTTTACCCTACAACAGCAACAAAAGCAAAAAATAAACCACAGAAATAATATTATCAACAATTATTTTCAATCTCAAAAATGAACACTTAGAACGATGTGCCCTTTATTTCTACAAAAAGAATAGCATCTCTGTTCACACAGAAGAAACTAATATGAGCAAGTACCTGCCATTCTACTGTACAATATATATGAATGTAAATTTCCAACATCAAATGAATAATAATAATAATATTAATAATAATGAGGACTTTGTAACACCTAATCTTTAGTAGCTCGACGCGCTTTACATCGTTAGACAACACCTATAACATAATAAAAAAGATATATAATGATATGATTACGAAAACAAACACCATGAAATTAGACAACATAAAAACATGTTGAAAATATTTAAGGTAGGAAACATTATTATGTTTTTATGTTTCTTCTTGCAGTCGAAACAGGTACGTTTTAAGAGAACTCTTGAATGGGATCACTGTGTCTTTGAGTCTAAGTTCAGTGGGCAATTTGTTCCACATTGCTGGTCACTGGTATGCAAAAGAACGTTATCCATGTGACTTCATTTTCATAGTGGGAATAATGAGTATACGATTGTCAGAAGAGGAGCGTAAGTATCTTGCTGGTGTGTACACATGGGTGAGGTCGGATAGGTATGTTGGACTGGAGTTTGTCAGTTAAACTTTGCACAAAGAACACATTTTGTGGTTGATTCTGGATCGAATGGATAGCCAGTGTAGGGTACAGAGCAGCGGGGAGGTGGGCTCTGATCGTGGTACTCTAAGTATGATGTGTTTTGAACTTTTTGAAGTTTCCAGAGTAGATAGTGAGATGAACCAGACAGAATTGAGTTACAATAGTCCAGTCTTGAAAGTACTAATGAACACAAGATTGTTTTAGTGGCATCAGCTGAAAGATATTTGCGTATAAAGATATGCAGCCTTGAAAAGAACAGGTCCAAGAACAGACCCCTCTACAACACCAGAATATAGATTAACTGGGCTGGAGCGTATTACATTTGCAGACACAAGTTGTGCCCTGTTGACCAAGTCGGACTTGAACCACAGTAAGGCTGTATCATGAATGCCAAATACATGCTGGAGATGGAGATGTACTATAGCATGGTCTCTTGCGTCAAATGCTGCACAGAAATCAAGGAGGGTGAGGACTAATCCTTCCGCCATCCAAAGCAAATATAATGTCATTAACTACTTCTAGAAGAGAAGTTTAAGTACTGTGGCAAGGGAGAAATGAAACAATGAAGAAATGAAGAAGAACAAAATAAAGTAGCACAGGTGCAAAAAACTTAATTCAAAATACGTAATATATGCTGATTAGTCAACAGTGCTAAATGCCTTACGAGTTGGCCCTAATGAATCAACATGGTATGTAACTTGGGATCTATTCAAATGATGAATTAATCTTCGTACATGCACAACACCTAAATTTGAGATTGCAGATTTGAACTGTTATCACACAAGCTTTTGGTACTGATACCGAACTTTCCCACCCATGGGACAGAGAAATCAAGTTGAATTTACTTATCCTGTCTCAGTCTGGTTATCTCATACATGTTGTCCCAGTCATAGTGCTTACGGGCTAGGAATTGCTTTTAAAAAGAAACTCTTGATGTATTCTGTTGTGATTGACGGAGTAGCAATAAAATCCATCACCAAAGCAACTAGAGGTCTCTCCAATGTTGATAACACCATATAAAACATTTTCACACACATACACATGTTGAGTTATTTCATAGAGCCCTAGACACTCAGACAATACATATCACTGGCCACACAAAACCAAACTCTCTCAAGTCCTACTGCAAACCCGGAAAAAACAAAAATGTGTTATATCAAACTGGTTTCTTCTAACTTTGTCAGGTACCCGTAATGTGCCTCAGTTTAGTCAAATATAATAATGCCATTGCGAATAAAAACTCCTTATCAACCAGAGTGGTTCATTCATCATTCCACGTGATATTCCTCAAACAAACAAAAAAAATTAATGTAGCATATAATTGTCCTAGTTATAGCGACACTTGCCATATTTCCAGTACAGAAAACATAAATTTCCAAGAAAGTCATGAATTATGAATTTATTGAAGTCACTACACACATTGTTAGAACCATGCCCAGTAGGCATATTGCAATGCACAGTAAAATGCCACTGGCTACCATACATTTTCCATATTAAAACTGATGAAAGATTAATCTTAACATTATACAAGATGTGAATTATTTGTTGTCAATTTCATATTACATCCATCGATTAAACTAATAATCCAATAATAATATCATATGGTTTTATGTTTCTATTTTCACATGCATAGAAGTTGTATTCTTGGGCCCTCATTAACATATTCATGACCGAATGGTTGAAAGCGCTCATCATACCGGACCACTGCCATCTCACTTCTGCGTGGGTTCTAGTCTCAGTTTTGGCTAACGAGGGTTCAAGTCTCAGTTTTGGCTAATGAGAAAGTTTACCAGTAGCTCATCATGGGTCATTGGTTCTTCCCCATATTTTGTCTGGGTTCTTCCTCCACTAGTTATTCTGGCCACTATGCATAGGCTATCTTCTGCTCAAAAATGGCATTTAACCTTACAACAAAATAAACAAAAGCATGAGGCTCGAGAAGCTCATTGCGAAATACTTTCAACACATACTAATTGCAACCTTTTTACTTGATGTTTTTCTTCCTCTTTGCTAATTATTCAGATTGTCATAAATGAGCAAAAATAAAAACCTGATGACCTTTATACAGATTAAGAAGCATCAATAATACCTGATGAATACTGTCTTTTGAACCTACTAACTAAATTGCAAGGATGGAGGGTTATTTTAACTTAGCTGAAAAACAATTGGATGAGAAAAATAATCTGTCAGTGTTTCCACCAAGACAAGGAAATCCCTGTCACTGGGTTACATTATTTGTCTCCCCTCTAGGCATAACCTCATGAGGAGGCAAATCATTTAACCCCTTGACTGGGATTTCGACGCCTTGGTACAAAACCCAACAATGATTCTAGATATTAATCACCAGTAAAACTGAACCTTTTGCATATTATTTTGTCTTTGTTTTTCTGTTTGCTGGCATTAATATGATTTTCATCGCATGTGTGTTTCCCAAAAAATATGAAAACACCTTTTGCTGACTCATTTTTATGATTCAAAGCTCTCTCTTTTATACTCTTTTAAAACGTCTCAATGGCTTTGTAGTGCTCTAGAGAAATCATAATACTTAATTAGCAGTTAATGAGTTATTATTATTATTATTATTATTATTATTAATGTTATCGACAATTTAATAATATTGTCTAGAATCAAAGATTTGATTGTCATCATGATTTATTAATTTAAAAACCATTTCCAACCCTTACAATGTTGCCTTAAGTCTTATGAATATGGTCCTTAGTATATGGGCTAGAAGAATAAAATCAAAAGCTATGGAAATAAGATTGCCCCAGTAAAATCCAGTTAATTGGCTTGGCCGTGTTTGATTTTTATCCAGGTTTCATCTTAGATTTAGTGGAGTTAGGTAACCAGACTAACTTTACAGTTTAGTAATACCAAGGATGCTTTACACTGCAAATAGTTTTTCATGTCAAGCATCTGCATTATCAAATTGTTGATTATAGAACTTGTTACAAATGGCAATGCAAGCTATACATGGTTAAGATGAAAGGGAAAATAAGCCTCTTCAAAGTGTTCATAATAAGTACAGAAGAATAAAAATGAATATTCTGATTCTTGTGAATAAAAGAAGGAAGGGACGCAGTTGCATTTATTGGAACTGAAACAATTCTCATGTTGATTTGAGTATATCTCATGGCAGGAGAAACGATTGTTGTCATCATATGAAATGAAGAAGAAAAACACAAGAATTATGTCCAGTTACAAGACAGCAACAGGCCATTGACCTTTGACATTTGTGCAACTGTACTAGAGGTAAAAAAAGTATACATATTCTCAACACTCTTTTTAGTTGAACATAATGTTTACGTTAGCTGCCTAAGATTTGAATACTGAACCTTTTAAATATGTTTTCCAGCTCCTAAATAGCAGTAAGTGATGCTTTGTTACACCATATTGAAACCTGGTCAAATTTACAGAAGAAAAAATAAAATGCCTTACTGAGACTGTCTTGTAAGGGTTGTCAAGTCCGCATTTCAACAAAACAAACCATTATTTATTTGCCAATCAAACCCAAGTACTTACATATATACAAAATTACATACATACATACATACATACATACATACATACATACACACATACGTACTCAATACAACATCGTTTCTTTAGAAGTACAGAAGAGTGAGTCTTTTAGAAAGGAAGGCTTTTTCAGATGATAAAATTGCAATAATAATTACCAATTATTACTTAGTCACACAGCCTTCATGCCATTTTACTTAACTGAAGGCATTAACTGTTCTGCAGATTTCCCATGGCTGACCAAAATATGAAAAGGTGGAGTGTCAATGGGACACATTATAAGCTTGGGGAAATGGTGCATCTTTTGAGAATTTCAGACAGATTTCACCCAGAAACTAGGGTCCCTCAAAATCATTGTACATACAGCCAAACGTTTATTGACTTTAACTGTTAAATTTTAAATCTTCATTAAAACAAGTACCTGTTATGCCCATGATGACTGGAACTTGGACAATGTACCCAGTAGGCCACGTAATTTATAGATATAATATTTCTCAATCATAAATTGAGAAAGTTCAAAGAAAGACTGAAAGTTGAAAACTAATAACATATATCTCGGAAACGATTAATTACGCGTATTTGGGACGCCAATGTTTGATCTGGGACGCAGAAAATCACTGAGGCGGGAGTCCTCCGTACGCATGTAATAGGTGTGCGGCCAAATTCAAAGACTTGCCAGTTCTGCTTCAGCCACCTGCTTTGAGGGAAAATGTGTTGATCAATTAACTGTGCTGATATTTACAATGACATAATTCAGTGACTGAAAGACCCTTTGATGTACATACATGTTGCCATTATAAGAGTACATCAAAAAGACATGATGCAATAGTTGAACGGCAAGTTCAAAGGCTTTGACTGGCGACCGGGTGGACTTATATTTACAGTGATTTAATTCAGAGTCAGAAAGATCCAGAGATGTAAATGCGGTCATTTATAAACGTACATCAAATAAACAACTTTAGCTTTCGTTATTGTGTTCATTTCCGAATGTATCGGAATAAGTAGGGCATGTGACCTCAGAATCAAGACATGTTGAGACTTAGACAAAATGCCATTCGTAAATTTGGATAAGTATTTTTTGGGTTAAACGGCAAACGTACCAAGACTGTAACGAGATTCAGAAGAGAGCTAAAACGGCTAGAATTGATAGTTCGGATAGGACAATAGCTAAGTGTAAGAAAGTGTGTGATGCCTAGCTTAGTGTTTGGAATAAGTCCTTACCTGGACTGACAAAATTCAGTATCACACTGATGGACGAACAAGTGCTATTTAAGAGGTACATTGACTGATCATAATTTTTTTAAATGTCCTTCGCCTTAGCCATGTTAGATATAGTGTTGTAGTGAAATGTATTCATCAAGACATTAGCAGCTATGCCTAGTTTTGATATGAATTACACTGACAAACAAACTCTTGCCCATTCATAAGCATATGTTTTGATAGCTGCTTGACCATTAACCTTTTCAGAGTAAGGTAGTAAGTATCAATTACCTGCATGATATCCTTTGATGATAAAACATACAAACTTGCGTTTTAAGAACAGAATCGGTGATCTGGATATATCTTAACTGCCTCTTGTACACTATTTCGTCATAAAATTAGTTTGAAACTGTAAGTGAACCAGTAGGCCTAACGGGAAATAATAGCGGACTTCGCTAAGTCTGGGACGTACCAATTTATTAGATTGTCTGTTTTCGTAAATCATCGGGCAAATATTTTCAGAAAAATATACAAATCATTGAAAGCAAAGCCAAGGTATTATTTTATTAAAAATTTAACTTTCAAATGCAAATTGTGTAGGTCAGAAACGTACGGGACAATGCTATGTTGTGGAATTCGCGAGATGCGCTTTAAGGTCTAAGCTGTTTTCCGACTTGACACGTATTTGCGAAAATACGGGAAATAACAGCAGATCAGATACTATTTAACCAATTCCTAAAATTACTACAAGGACGTAGACAAATAAATCAACCATAAATTTGCGATCCTGCCAATGGACTGTTGTAATGAAACTATATTAAAGTGAGTGATTACATTACGAAAACCTCTCCATCTAAAAATAAATGCACACACGTCTGTGTTGATTCTGTAGGAAAGAAGGGACTGCAACTTTTGATAGTGGGACTCCTATTTTTACCAAAATGGGAGTCCTGGACTCCTAGTTTTAAAATCCGAGCGAGACCTCTGTATTATATATATGAATACTGTAAATTTTATGCAATTTTTCATTATTTTTGCATGATTAATTACTTTTACAAATTATATGCAGGACACTCCCCCCACCCACACCCCCGTGTCCATATCAAATTTCCCACTGAACAGAACATTTTTATAAGCACAAAAAGTAAACTCAAAAAAGATGCCAAACTACCGACTTAATGGATAAATCCCATCAAAAGTAGGCAGTCAACATCCGACTTGATGTGCAGCAATGGGTTCACACAAGTTTTAGTTACTATGTACTTTTAAATGTTTCTTCAAGCTCTGGAAAAAGCCATACTTTTTTCCACAAATATCACATTTGTATGGTTTTTCACCCAAATGACTCTTTGAATGTTGCTTCAAGTTCTGACCTTGAGTAAACTCTCTCCCACATTCGTGACATCTGTAAGGTTTTTCTCCACTGTGTATTCGTAAATGTGTCTTCAAGGTGTAAGCACGAGTAAACACTTTACCACACAATACACATTTGTATGGTTTATCTCCACTGTGTATTCTTAAATGTGTCTTGAGATTTGTCAGAGATATGAACTCTTTCCCACATTCTTCACATTTGTATTGTGCTTCACCACCGTGTATTCTTAAGTGTGCCTTAAGGTTTGAAACCTGAGTAAACAATCTACCACATTCTTCACACTTGTATGGTTTTACTCCACTATGCATTCTTAAGTGTAACATCAAGTACTGGGTTTTACTAAACGTTTTACCACATTTTTCACATTTGAATGGTTTTTCTCCACTATGAATCCTTCTATGTACCGTTAGACCATAACTCCTGGTGAACTCTTTCCCACATTCCTCACATTTGATTGTTTTCTCGCCGCTTTGTGATCTTATATGTACTTTCGAATTAAACATGATTTCCAAAACACGTTTCGCCTTTGAATGTTACTTTCACTCCAACGTCGACTACTAATGTTCTGTTGGACTTCCAGTATCGATTAAACAAACATCTTGTAAAGTGACTGAACATTTAATTTTCTGAGGGGCGGGAGAATGTCAGTTAGAAAAGTACTTCCAGCCCCCAAAGTAAACAATTATCTTCTTCTGGTTGGTAGCAAAACCTGGTTTTATTCAATCCATTACATTTAGGTTGAAGAAAAAGTAGAATCACGATAAGATATTTAAAATAAACAAAAAAAAAAATTAAAAATATAAAATTAAAAAAACTAAAAAAAATTAATTTAAAAAAAAAACAAATAAGACTTCGCCTCTAAAAGCATACAATGGGTCACCACCCGAAGAAGACGAAGACATCCATTGGGGGAAGGGTTCAGCGCACATCTAAAGAGGGATGGTGTAAGTAGTATATGGGGGGCACTTTAGTGCAAATTTGACCTAAACGTTAAAATATGGGGTTTGCACTTTGGCATCAATGGGAATTTAACATGGGAATGTCAGCTGGACATCACTAGAAGTTGACCATTCGATTGCGTTATGGGGTTAATAGGGTCAACACCTTTTATACGGTGATATGTGTTTGTAGGGACAAAGGGTTGATAGGGACAAACTTAGACATACAGAAACAAACAAATACACAAGCAAACACACAGAAAAGAAGACATAAATGTTCTAAAGAAAAACTCACGGATATAATAGAGACTCGAAAAAGAAAAATATATTGTATAGTTACAAAACATTTATTCAAGTATACACATGGGCTCTCTGGCTTGTGTTTTGGTTTAAGCACTATCAATTTAATACATTAACATTTCGACATGAAACAAACCTATTTACCAGTTATTTAGTTCTTTGTTCTATTAAGCTACTTTTTAAAATTAAGGTTCACACCTTTCTAAAAATCACTTCATATCCAACGTATTTACATTAAATGTTCATTTATAAGAAAAAATAAAAGAAAACAAGTAACAAACAATCAAATTGGACAAAGTTCATGTTTCTCTCTATATCCCTCACATACGTTGTTTAAAATCTGTTTAGCTACCACATGTATCCCAGCATAGATCTTTCCCATCACCTACTCCCTTTCATTCGTGAATCTGCTGTTAATTCCATCTTGCTAGGTACATTTATCGGTATGCAGATCAAGCGCAGCCGTCGTCTTCTTCCCATGGAGGTACAACAAATGCAACGTGTATAGTCACTTTCCATCGGTGATGTCAATATTTTTTCTCTCATCGACTGCACGTCTTAAATAGCCGTCAAAAGTTTGGAAGAAGCTATTTATACAGGTGTGCTAAATCCGAGACATACAGGCGAGTTTAAACAGTCGTGATACATAGATAGGATCAAACGACCTCGATCTTTGACTTGGCAATGACATTTGAGTTCCTCAAACAGTGAGTCAAGTAGGTCCGTCATGAAACCGACTACTTCCTCGGCGGGAACGTCAGACACGAAGTCTTTAAATTTCACCGTGTAGGTGTAGCTTGTCGTTCTAAATTTTCTCGAGATCGCAGTCTGAGTCATTTGGATGCTAAAATACTTATTTAGGTCTACTGAATCTTTTCCCTTCTTGAACGCACCTTGCTGTGACGGTATGGTGGTGAACGAGGTCAATGATGTTTGTTCCTTCTCTTTTTTCTTCTAAGTAGAGTTATTCATCTTTCTCGTCGCTTGTCCTCGCAAGGAAGTGTCGTTCTTGGAAGTCGTCCCTTTTTATACTGGGTGATATCAGCATGTCCATAAGGTAACATTTCGTGGTCTGGGAGTTTCACTGGTTGCACGTAGATTGTCAAAGCGTTAGAACATAAACAAATAGGTGTGACCGTACGGCAAAGTAAGGTGGTTGGGAAGCCGCAATCGCTTCAGGTACACGATTTGATATAGCTTTTCCAAGGGTCAACTGACGATTTGGTGAGTGGGTAAAAGTACAATCTTTTTCGGTTCGTAGGTGGTCACTTTAAAGTTTCCATCCTGTCCAGACTGCAAGGCTTCTTTCAATACCCCAAAGTTCACCAATCAACTGGTGATATAACTGAGAGTCAATCCTTTCACTTTACACTCCGTGTGCACTTCTCCTTTTTGGTCCCAGTATTCGTAGCCGTAATTTTTAGGACTGCCACGAGCAAAACTTAGAATCTTGTCGTCGGCGTATTCGTTTGTCCAGGCTCCTAGACGATCTCCTTCGATGTCGGGGTGACATTGACCTGGGCAATAGATGTAGATGCAACTATCCGTGTCACAGGACAGGACGCGATCTCCTAACAGTTCTAAAGCCTCGTACAATTTTAAGCGAGCATATGCTGTTACGTAAGCCACAATGATGACATTTCCAAATTCGTCGGCTTGTACACAGTCCAATTCTTCTTCGTTATTGACTAAGATCAAATCCTCAGGAACGAAGTCCACGTGTTTCATATATTTGGTTTTGTCGTGAATCATCTGGAAGTAGCAGGAAGGTTCAGTCAAATAATTCGTCTTGGGGAAACACAGTCGTTGTGCCATTTTGCCCCACAAGCAATTTAACATCATCTTGGCAAATGATCGCCTGCCTTCGTTTTTCTTGATGTGGTCTAAAGTGATGCCTTCCTGCTCACAGTATTTCTCTTTGAATTGAGCTTGGTCGTAGGAAGTGTGGCACCAGGAAGAATAGCCGCTTGCTTCTTGTTTCATTTTCAAAAGGCATCCACGTAGCCTGCGAAAATACCTTCTGAGTCTCGCTGCCCTTGTGGTACTGTTCTGTCTTGGGAAAGTGGTAAATTTCGTACACTTTTAACAGTTGGTATCCCATGTCCAGAGCTTTGAACAATTCCACGCTGACCCACGTATCCGTCAAGACGCGTTCTTCCTTGGTGTGCTGACAAGGCTGGTCTTGGTTTCACGTTTCGGCACAAGTACGGCACAAAGGAAACATCAGTTTTCCTTGGCAATGGTGAGGTAACACGGGATGATACAAGTCCGTGTGAGGCAAGACATTGCACTTGATCAATCCTTCGTATTGTCGAATGTTGTCCAGGTCGATGTGTTCCATCAGCAATTGCGGATGCCCTGCAGGAAAGCGAAAATATTTGCACACGTAAGGATAAAGCGAATACACGTTCAAGTATTTGATTTATTTTCCTTTCTCTTCGTCGGTTTGGTACAGCAAACAGGTGCCATTTGTCCTTCCTCCATACAAACTATTCCTCGGGTTCAGTGGCCCCATCGACTTGTAGCTTTCTACGATGCGTTTAAACTCGGGATCGGATTTCAAACGGTGATCTTACTGGTGTTCCCACATTTCCACCACTTGGTATCCTTGCTGTTCTAACTTGAATCGCCGCTGACAAGTCGCATGGTACAAGTCTTTAATGGTTTGTTGTAAAAACAGATTTTTAGCATCACGTTGAGGATAGCAGAGGAGAAAAACGTGAAATAACCATCCGTTAAACTCGTACACGATCTTGGGGTTTCTTAAGTCCCAACCATAGACCGAATACGTTCCGATAGCCTTTTCGCCTGCTCCGTTGCGAACATGTTGAATCCATTTGTCTTCATTGTCGCACAAGTAATGTAGTCAGCGTAGCGCTTTGACCGAATACTGGCCTATGACAAAGTTAGTCGTTTGAAGGCTAATGACAGCCAGGGTATTTTCGGGCATGAAACGTTGGTGGTAGACTAAGGAACACGCTTTGGCAATGTGCAGGCTTCTTATAAAGGATCAATCCCTCCATGTTCCATGAACAGTTCTCGAAATTTTCCACAGCAACGCCGTAAAATGTACACGTCGGAACGACAATACTTTAACATTTCTTCCTGAATGTCAAAGGGGACCGAGGCGTGAGCCTGGTACCAAGCGTAGAAAGTTTCTCGTTATTCGGTACGCATGTTGTCGATATCGTATTCGTGAACCTCAGGCAAATGGGGTAGAACGGCGTGTTGATTGGCTTCGGTATTGAAACAGTGCGGAAAGTAGTATTTGGCCATTTCTGTCATTCTAAACGTTTTAGGCATTCGACTCAAAGGCATGGCCAAGTACCTCATTGAATCTTTAAACTGTACTTGTCCCACTTGCATGGAAATTATTTTGGCTCCGATCAAAGTTACTTTAGGACGTTCGGTGCCTTGTTCCGTATAGTATCTATATAAAAAAACGTCCCCCGTATCCCGATAAACTTTGAGCCATTCCTGTGGCATGGCGATAACAATCTCCGTAACGTTCGATGTCCTCTTGGCTCCACGTCTCGTCGATGGGGTCTACGATCCATTGAGCGAAATCGGCTGGCGTGTTCGGTCCCCGAAAGATTTTTTCACGTCCTCCATGAATCTTTCTGCAGTGAGGACAATGACTAAAGATAGGCTCTTGGATTCACTCATCACACGCTCGATGAGCCACGCAGAAATTAGGAATGTGAATGCCAGTCTCTTGCATGAATTCGAAATCGAAACAGATGAAATTGTCTTTCTTCTGGTCATCCTCCTTTTGTTGTGGTTGGTATTTTTAAATGTAGCATTCGAGTTCCAAGTCCATGATTTTGGTGGCAAATCTGACATCGTTTCTTTCCTCGGCATACGTGAAACTTGGAAATATTGGTACGTACGCCTTGTCCACAAGTAGGGCACAATCTCAGGAGGTAATAAGCACTTTTCTGCTGTGAAACTTGCGTCTGCAGATGTTGTTGGTAACAGGCTGGACTGACAAAAGTGCGCTGACACGTAGAGCATTGCACTCGTTCTTGTCCTTCATCCAGACAGGGTTGAAAGGCCAAACATCATGAGCATTTCGATCCACAATGCTTGTGTTGCTCTCGATTGCAATAGGCCGTAGTCACATTTCTTACAGTAATAACTGTATCCCAAGAATGAGGCGATACTGGTAATGGCATCAAAATATTCATCGCGATGATAGACGTGAATGTATTTTCCGTCTTTGAAATCTTTGCCTCGAAACAAAAAAGGTCCACGCACTTCTTGAGGGTGCACTTTCAAGGTATAGAGTGGAGCTAGGACATCTTGCAATTTTTGCATTTCAGAAATGCCACAGGATGTGTTTTTGACAGGCCAGCTTCTTGTAACAGGAATTCTGATTATCTTTGTTGTTTGGCTCGGTCCGATTGTTGAATAGTTTTCCAGGCTGTTTTCCATTCTACCGTGTCGTTCTTTTCGGCATACATTCGTCCTACGACGATTGCAGGGCTAAACGCATCTGGTCTTGAGGGTTGTTAATTTGGACGAGGCTCTTTTTAGTCTGCGAAGGTCGTCCACCAATAACATCTTTTTGCGTCCTGCCCCTTGGGGAAGAGACACGTGGGTCATAAACAGTGTCGCTTTTCCATCGGTGATGTGAAACTTGTCCTTGGATTATTGCAGGTATTGAATCTTGTCGACGACTTTGGAAGATGTTAATTCTGCTGGGTTGCTTAACTGGACCCAAACGGGTGACTTCAAGCTGTTGTGATGAATGGAAAGTCTCAAGCGATCGTCTTCTTTGGCTTCACAGTTTCGTTTGAATGTGTTAAACAAAGAATCCCACACATCGGTGTTGAACTCTTCTGCTTTCTCCAGCGGTACGTTGGACTTGAAACCTTTAAACTTCACAGTGTATGTGTAAGCCGTAGTTCTAAATTGTGTGTGACGGATATAGAGAGAAACATGAACTTTTTCCTATTTGATTGTTTGTTACTTGTTCTGTTTTGGCTTTTTCTTATAAATGAACATTTAATGTAAAGTGATTTTTAGAAAGGCATGAACTTTAATTTTAAAAAGTAGTTTAATAGAACCAAGAACTAAAAGAAACTAGTAAATAGGTTTGTTTAATGTAGAAATATTAATGTATTAAATGGATAGTGCTTAAAACAAAGCAAAGGCCAGAGATCCCATGTATATACATGAAAAAAATTTTTGTACCCATACAATATATTTTTCTTTTTTGAGTCTCTATTCTATCTGTGAGTCTTTCTTTAGAACATTTCTGTCCTCTTTCCTGCGAGTTTGGATGTGTATTTGTTTCTGTATGTCTAACCGCTCCGGTGGCCTAGTGGTTAGTGTGTCCGCCTCGGATGCGGGAGGTCGTGGGTTCGATCCCCGACCGAGTCAAAGTAAAGACTTATAAAAATGGTATTAAAAGCTGCCTCTCTTGGCGCTCAGCATTAAGAGGTTAGTGTTAGGGCTGGTTGGCCTGGTGTCAGCATAATGTGAATGGGTGGACATCATGCTACATGTCTGCGGCATGATGCCCCAGTGCTAGACATCTCTATAAACTGCCACACTGCAGACATCGTAGCGATATGACTGAAAATTTGTTAAAGCTACGTTAAAAATCCAAATCACATCACGTCACATCACATCTGTATGTATATTTTTGTCCCTATCATCTCTTTGTCCCTATCAATACATTTCACCCTATAAAAAGTGTTGACACTATTAACCCCATAACGCCACCCAATGTTCAATTCCCATTGATCTCCAGGTGACATTCCCATGTTAAAGCCACATTGACGTTAAATGCAAACCCCATATTTTAACGTTAAGGTCTCATTGACGCTAATGTTCCCCCATATGCTACTGGTGCACTAGCTGCTGTTAGGCGTCACAATTATTACTATCTAATCATGTCCTGCATGCTCTTCTAACAATTTTAGCCTTCAAACGACAAACTTTGTCAATGCAGGCCATGTTAAATGAAATCATTTCACACATTTAAATCGGCCGGCACACTGACACACACTACTGTAGTACATTTATACAGAATGTTGAAATATGAACGTTTCGGCCCAGGACATCAATGGAAATAATGGACATTTCTTTACAAATTAAGCAGCATCACAAAATTTTCCTCGTTTTGCTTTGCTTTACCATTAAGATTTAATTTCATTCCCCATAATCGCATATCTCTCTCTCTCTCACTCTCTCTCTCTCTCTCTTCCATTTCATTTACATTCAGCGTGCCTTTATATCAGACAATATTTCCCCCTTCCTCTTCATTTATATAGTAAGACTGATCAGAAAATTAATACATCGTTTACATTGATCATTATTTTCTTCACTGTAGTACTTTAATTTTCGCTGTTACGCAAACTGATGAAAACCCCATTTTACCGTGTATAGGAAAATGACTTATCGCCACTTATCAATGACGATGTTCGTTTTTCCCAATCAGATAGCGTAAATTAGACAAACCTGCGTGCACCATTTACGTCCGCCATTTTCTTCCGACAAGCTCATTGTCGCGATAATGAATTGGTTATTGTAAATATTTACAAATTGTTTCATGTTTTGTCTATTTTTGGATCGATAATGGTGACAGTTGTTTTATCGATAATGGTGAAATGGGGTTAAAATGGGGCTTTGTAAGTCTAACAGTCAATATCAAGATCGTATATATGGAGGAGTAAGACTTGTTCCTTTTCCGAAACCTATAAAACTGGGATGATTAAAGACTTCTGGTCGCCCGCACATCAGCTAAACACGGACACAATTGATGGCAATTACCACATGTGTCTTTGCAAGAGTACTGACAAGCATGGCCCGTTGATTATTTAAAGGAAACTCGTTAAAGATAGTTTACTATTATTATTATTATTATTATTATTATTAAAACAAAAAAGGAAAATTTAAAAAAAAAATATTTTAACAAATGAAGATGACTAGAATATAGTGTACATGTTTGCTCTATAGCAAACACTTAACCCCATACTGTGTTATTTTCAAGTTTGGAATGCATTTATTATACCTGAATATGTTCTCCACCCGATCTAACAGTTTCAAGATTTACTGAAGTAAAACATGTTACTACTATACGAACTTGAACTACAAATATAAATAGTATAGGCTGTAGTATAATTGTTGCAACTTGGTAATTTTACATTTTGGTGATGGTCATTTGCAATAAAGGAGTTCATGATTTATGTTTTGTCTGATTTACATTTCTGATTTTATTGTATAAAATAAGTTCACAAGACTTAACTCCAGAATTTATAACAACAACAACAACAACGACGAAAAGGACGGTACTGAAACCAGGAGAAGGATCTATTCAAGCACCCACAACAACAACAATAAGAAACATAGCACTGCAAATGAGAGATGATTTAACAACAGCATTATGAACAATGACAACAAAGACAGTACCGCAAACGATAGAAGAACCAAAACCAGCACCAAGCAAAACAAACATAAAAAATACAGTATCGCATCCGCTTGAAGACAGCACTCAAGCAGCAAGCACAGCATCGCAAATGGATGTAAATGAAACACCAGGAACAAGAACAAGAAGGACAACGCCAAAAACGAGAGAAAGGAAAACAACAGACACCATAACATTCAATTAAAGAGAAGAAGCAAGGGAAAGGAAGAGAATAAAATAGAAAGAAGAAAAGACGAAGAAGACAAGAGAATGAGATGATGATCCAAAACTATCTACTAGACGATGATGAATACTTAGATTAAACAATAAATAGAGTAGATCCGTAAAGACAAAAACTATATCAAACTATAAAAATAAAAATAAAACCCACACAAACAAGTACACAAATTATATTTTAAATATAGAAACACATACAGTGCGTCAAAACTATACAGCTAAGCTTACGCAACAATTCAAATAGGGCAGGGTGATTCATGTACGGGTCTAAAAAGATCAACTAAGGGAGCGACCCTCCCCCAAAAAATAAAAAAGAATATCGTTTTGCTTTTAAGCAGTCCGGGAGAATCGTCCAGCAATACAATTTCCTAAAATGGAAATCGGAATGCAACCTGCAGCAGTGATTTCAAAGGGAGTAACAATGGGCACCAATGATTGTTCATAATTTTCTAATCACCGGCACATCAGTGCCCAAACACGCAGCGGTAAGTGTAAAATCAACGTTGTCCATCGCATTTATTGCGCGCTTGTACTTTCTAAGAAAATATAGCTGCCCTGTACCTCTTCTGGCTACAGCTCTCTAACTGGGTGGTGAGAGCTATCGAAATTGCCCAAACCGTGTTTTCTCTAAACTAGAATTTACTTTAATAATTTTCTCAGTTGTACTTACAAAGTTTTAAGGCCCCCTGATAGCTTTGGACCGGTCCTACTCAGGGTGCTAGCCCTATACCTCTTTTGCGGCTCCACAAGAACTCGGACCAGTTCATTGGATAGGGGCGTGCAGGGCTAGGACTAACTACATATTTTAAGGCTCCGTGTGATTTTCAACCATACAGTGTATGTGGTATCCTAGAGTGATGCCGATACTAGATGTTTTTTATTGCTTATCACGCCCTGAAAATGATACTGAATCTGATCACTCGGAATAAAGAAGAATGTTCTGCACATACATTTACATATTTCTTTAAAACAAGTGCTTTTAATTTCGTTCAATGAAAACATTTGTTATATGCAGGATTTATAATAATAATGATAATAATAATAATAAATTAATTGTATGCTCAAGAAAAAGCTAGAATTTTACCGTCATATTCTAGAAGTCAGTATGCGCAATCCTCTCACACGAGGTCGGAACTAATATTTCCCCGTTATAAATGAATAAGGGTGAACAACCATGCCGCAGCGTCACCTAACATGCAAGGGGACGTGAGTAACATTCTCTCTGACAAATGTGGCATCAAGTTCTAACGATTTTTCCAATCCGTTTATAAACAAATCTTAAAAGAATGCTGTAATTCCCATACGAAGTCAAAATCTGAGCTTCTCACACCTCTGTAAGCCTTGCGTCGGTAAGAGAAAAACCAAAAGCTCTTTAAGGTGTTAATATCTTCTGTAATACAGATTTGAAGAACTGGAAAATAACTGTACATCACACATATGCGTCTGTTCCACACACACACACATCCCATGTGTCTAAGAATTCACTTAACTAACAATGATCGAAGTAAGAATGAGTGACCGTTGTTTCACGCGTTTCATTCATGAACTGCGACATTCGTGTACATATCAGCTGATCAAGATGTAATTTGTTTCATGCTTTAGGATGAAGTTCGTATCATAAAGGTTGAAATGTTAAGCCATTAGCTTTATGATTTTCAGTTAAGCTAGTGATTTTATTAAAACTATCTAAATATTGATAGGTGTATAACAAAACATATATTATCAGAGTATTTCGATTTCGTTTGTAGGATCACGTCATTGCTGTCTGCATCAAAACATTCGAATGATAGTAATGATCCGAATGCTCTGATACGGACAATTCGACGTGATCTGTCAATCAAGGCCACACTACTGCGATAATTATATTTATCCAGCGAGAGATAATCAGCTGAAATGTATCAAAGCACAGCAATCAATCAAGACCACATTACAACGAATCAGCTCACATGTATCACAGCACAGCAATCAATCAAGACCACATTACAACGAATCAGCTCACGTGTATCACAGCACAGCTATCAATCAAGACCACATTACAACGAATCAGCTCACATGTATCACAGCACAGCTATCAATCAAGACCACATTACAACGAATCAGCTCGCATGTATCACAGCACAGCTATCAATCAAGACCACATTACAACGAATCAGCTCACATGTATCACAGCACAGCTATCAATCAAGACCACATTATCATGATAATCTATTTATCCAGCACGAGATAATTATCTCACATGTAGTTAACATTATAGCACAGCAATCAAAATGAGGGAGAAAAAAATGTACGTGCAATTTGTAAAGAATCTATAAGGTTATCTGGTGCATATAATCAAAAAGTATAACATATGATAATACAACTTATAAAAGGTTAACATAATACGGAGATAAAGCTACCGCGTACACGTGGTGTTATGCCGACATTAGATCAAGAGTGTGGATACAAATATTCGTGGCTGTATGACGTCTTAAAAGCTGAAACATCAGGTACTTATTTATTATTATGCTGCAAACTGTTCAATTTGTACTTTGGTAAACAAGATATTTCTTACAATACTCTGTGGTAACCTAATTTATATCTTAAAAGTATAGGTTTCACTCGACCATGTACAACTTGTGATATTGACCAACTTAGGAGTTTTAATATAAATTAACTGGGACATTGAAAGTTAAAGCAGCTTTTTTAAAACTAATGTCATACTTAATTTGCATCCATTTAGTAGTGTTGAGCAGACATGATATATATATATATATATATATATATATATATATATATATATATATATATATATATAATGCATGTTTAACTATCTTTAACATTTTCAATATCACCCAGGCTGCTGTTTTCTTTAAGTTTATTAGTCCCTGCATGTAAAAAGAGTTAGGGTTTAAGTCCATGCAGATTGCAGCACAAGATGAACTGTGGAAGAGCGACTGCATTGGACATTTTCTCAATTAACTAGTAGAACAAAAACATTCTAACCCTTTTCAGAATTCCTGTTTTTTTAGTTTCAGTATTATATTATCTATTAAATAGTGTTAACTTTTTAAGGAGTTGAACTAGGATAAAGACGTATCAATAAGGCTGCCTAATACTTTAGCATATCTAACAGTTTAAATTATTAAACTATTTTTAAGTTGTTGCTGTTGTTGTTCTCGGGATTAACGCCATTTTTCAGCACAAGATAGGCTATACATGGCGGCCAGTATATCTGGCGAAGAAAGAACCCTGGAAAACCCAGGTAATAACCTCCGACCCACAAAATCTACTGGCAGGCTTTCTCACTTACCCACGCTAGCCTATTTACAAGTACAATTTACTATATTTGGATACTTGTTGTGATGAGTAGATACGCATTATCAAGAGTTTGTGTCAATTTAATGCAACAGATCAATATAATCCAAGTCAGAAAGAATGTAACTTTACATGTTCCAGGTTAAATTATTCGTCCCTCTCTGTTTTGCAAGCCTTCATCCATTCAAATGGGTATCCACTTGTTCATATATAGCTGCAAGTAATAGTGTGAATTTTGCATGTCATCGAAACTCATAACATAGTTAATTGTGCTCATGACTTTGCAATACATATCAATTTTACATTTATGTACGTGATTTTGTACAGAAATAAATCAGATTGAGGAGCCCGTATTTTAACAATCTGGTAGGGACCATGTTGATTCGTAATGAATCTGACTTTGATAATTGTGTGCAAAAAAACTGCGTTAGGGTGAAGAATGAGTTTGTTTATTGAAATGCCAAGGGTTGAAATGCTGCATAACATTACTTGTTAGAATATTTGTCATAAGTCGAAATTTTGCTGAAATCGTTATATTAATGGCAGTGGCAAAATGTAGAATTTCCAGCTCTGGAGGTGCGTGTGTAAATGATGATGGTTAGATAAACCTGAATTCCTTGTGGAAAAGTTAACGGTATGGCGTGTGTTTCATAGGCCAAGTCTCTGACTTTAATAAGGGCTTACTCAGCAGAACAGGCTGCCTAAGTTTTGCGCAAGGCAAAAATGGTCTTGGCTCCGAGGGAAGAGCGCACTCTCTCATAAAGATTATCCATGGGTCATGTAATTTATAATTTGTGACGGACATGTAACAATGAGTGTTTGCAGAATACACTAAGTTTATTTTACTATATTAATTGTCTATGGAAAGAGATAAATTGAGTATGTGGGCAAATATGACACATTTTGTATGAAATGCAAGGGTGTGACCTGAAACCAATTAGCAGTTAGCGTCTATTTTGAAATACGATAAGGCCAATTCTGAGAATGGAGAGATCTTGCATATTTTTATTTTGCACATCTAGTTTTTTTACATGATTGTCCTCTTTAGTTGTTATCAAATTGACCTTAGTGCACATGAAACATCATCAACTGGATAATGATGAGAATAATCATAAATAAGATAATGGAAAGATTGTGAGAAAGTATCAGGAATGCTGGGCAGAGGCATATGAAATAGCTGAAGTATAACACAAGATAGGATTTGTTCTTGTTCACTTTCTTCACTGAATACACAGAAAAAAATTGCAAAGAACACTTCATTATGGGTCAGTGATTGATATAAAATCTTTCATATATAGTTACACTTTAACAAGATATTAAGTTGTGTATGCCCAAAGATGTCATCAAGCAGATGGACTTGCAGTTCATACAAGCCTATAAGAACCCTTGATTTGATAGATGCTTCCGTTACTGATGGAATTTGCTGAGGAGGATAGAGGGTGTGCATGCAGTAAATGGTTATCTTGGATGTTGTGGAATCTGAGTCATGGTTTGTTTCTTTTAGCCTCTTCCTATGTTTTGTGTCAATGAGTTAAATGCCTCCTTAACAATTTATTTCCATGGTAGTTTTTAGGGAGTTATCAATCATGCCAAAGGTAGGGAGTATTTCTCTTTTATCAAGTGCTACAACCACACTCAGTATATTTATAGGCACAAAAAACTCTATCAGACAATCTTTGCTTCAGATTTTTTCAGTGTTTCCCAACTGCTGTGGAGATCAGTGTCACTTCCACTCTGAAGAAGTACTGCTGATGAAATTCATCTGCTACTATAACTTTGGTATATAGCTGGTCTCTATTCTATGCCAATAATTTACAGAACTGCTGGGGCCACAGGTGGCCGAGTAGTTTACAGTGTTTGACTTTACCGATCATTGCCATTCCACCTCAGTCTACATGGGTTTGAGTCTTGGGCTTAGCCAATGTGGGTATTTGAGAAACATTTTCAGTAGTATCATCCCAAGGGTCGTTGATTCTTACCAGGTTATTCCTTCACCAGTTATAATAAACACCATGTATAACCTATCTTGCACTGATAAGTGGCATTAAACCCCAAACAACAGAACTCCTGTTCTGTGTAGCACCATACATTGACCATTCCCTGTAAACTTGTTTTAACCTATGGCTGGCATTATCTTTTCATTTCGTAGGCATCTTCTGTTTAGTTTCCTACTGTGCCAATGTCATTGATGGCAGATGAAGTGCCTTGCTCCAGTATGCTTTCCAGATGAAAATCTCTAACATGTTTTCGCACTAGGTTAGCTGTGTTACTTGCCTGGCCTTTGCTTACTTCTCAGTTCTTTTTTAGGGTACTCCTAATTAATGTTCTTACCAATGTATGGTCAGATGTGTTGAGTGGATTGTGTGGTGCTACATTTATGACACAAAGGTTGTTGTGATGGTTAGGATATTTTCTACATGGAGCAGTGATACTTCATTGTCATGGTAACAGGTACATGTGCAGTATGTTTGGCGGGGTAGTTGGCTGTGGGCATCAGATTGTTGACCAATACAAACTGATGAAGAAGCTTGTTAAAATTGTTTAGTTGCTTCATGTACACAGAACTCATATGATTGTGGGGTTCGGCTGTACTTGTCAATGATCACATGCAGTTCCACTATGGAATTCAGGACTCTGATAAGGAATATGTTTTATGCCTGACTGCACAACGTGTACACTGAGATGTGACTTAACAGATGAAATACTGGTTGTGTGCTGATTCCTAATATTCTCCTGCTCCCATTTGGGAGTTACTCGATTGCATAGTTAATTGATTTTTTCTAGGTTGTACATTAGGTTGTTCCACCCACTAATACAGCATTTCCTGAATGTTCTGCTTGCCATTGATGACTTTATTTTTCCAAATTAATAAATTTTGCATTGATTCAACAAGGTTTGTTTTGAAATATGTAAGCTTAAAAAGGATTAAACAATCATGAGTCCTCAGCTACACTGTAAGTGTGCCAGGTAAATACTTTCAAAGACAGGAGATCGGGTACAATTATGATGGACCAGAGGCCTACTTCAGTTGCAAGGCATGGCAAATTCAGCTAAAATCCAATAATCCAAAGTGCATGTTTATCACAGTAAAATACTTTTTTTACCACAGTAACTTGAGTACTTGTCATTAGAGAAATGTGTTACAATAATTTCAAATCTTTTGTTAATGTCATCAAATCATTATTAAACCATTACAGTTTATAATTTGTTAAAATTCACAAGACGTTACTACACAACAGTAACTCCACTGACTAACAAATTGTTCTCCACCTGTTTTGTAATCTGATGTAACTGGTGGTGAACCAGTCATGTCACAAAGTCACAAAGAAAACTGCAGGCAGAGTGGTGAACCAATCATGTCACAGTGAAAACTGCAGGCAGAGTGACACAAGAATATCACATTCTAAAAGTCATTAAAATCATTATATATATGCCATAGATTGCACATAAATACTGATTTCATGTTCGTCAGGCCCCATCCCCACCCCAACTTGGCCTGGGTTTTTCAAAGATATAAAACTAATGTTTTGTCAATGTAATCAACAGATATCATTTTTGCAGTGGGCACAATGTAATTTATACAGTAAATATAATTCAAGTAACGATTTTCAAGCACAATATTATTTACATATTTTGGGTGTATATATTGGTGTACAGCCTGATCTTATGATTTGTAATTGTTTCAATAATAATAATACTGAAGTCTTTAATGTAAGCGACTTTGATAGGAATTATATTTACTTTTTACCAATTTCTGGTGCAATCCATGTAATGATATCACTCGATCATAATAGATTTTAAAGGAATGGACAGATAAGATAAATTGCGGATAAGTCAGAACTTAAAATATGAGTGAGATTATGATTGTGAGAATCAAAAATGTGTATTTTTATATTTTCTGTGCAGATATCATATACTTATATATTTTAAAGTAAAGAAAGACATAACAGACAAAATGAGGTAAAAGCTGTCTACTCAATTATGATTGAGTGACTTCTGTAAATAGAAAAATGTGAATAATTCCTACAAAAATCACTGAAATGAAATTTAATTTTGCTTGTTTATCATTATTTAAACACATACAGATTATAATATATTTATTTTCGTATTATGGTACAAAGTATGTGTATTTCTGTGCATATTTTGGTGAATTTCGGTTTTGTTGTGTGTATTCCTGTGTTTCTAGTAATCCTAAAGAAAATTAATAAGTGAACATAATGGAATGCCAATTACTAACTTAGATGGATAAACCTCCATACAAAAATTGGCAGCCAACCTCCATACAAATTACAGACATAATGAATCAGTCCTGTCCAGACTGGGCACTTAACCAAATTAAGATGGGGAGCCAAATTTATGACTCAATAAATCAAGTCCAAGTTAGGCTGTCCACACTGATGTGCTGTAACGGATTAACAAGGTTTTTATCTACTATGTACTTTTAAATGTTTCTTCAGGTCTTGGGTCAAGCCAAAGTTCTTTCCACATATACCACATTTGTATGTTTTTCCCCCAGCATGACATCTTGTATGTCGCTTCAGGTTTTGACTTTGAGTAAATGCTCTCCCACAATCTTGACATTTGTACGGTTTTTCTCCACTGTGTATTCTTAAATGCATCTTCAATTGGTGACTACGACTAAACACTTTATCACACAAAATGCATCTGTACGGCTTCTCTCCACTGTGAATCCTAAAATGACTCTCAAGTTCCATCAGGGAAATAAACTCCTTACCACATTCTTCACATTTGTATTGCATTTCACCACTGTGTATTCTTAAGTGTCTCCTAAGGTTTGAAATCTGACTAAACATTCTTCCACAGATTGTACATTTATATGGCTTTTCTCCGCTATGTGTTCTTAGGTGCAGCTTTAGACTTGTATTCTGATTGAACAGACTACCACATTCTTCACACTTGTAAGGTTTTTCTCCACTGTGTATTCTTAAGTGTAACTTCAAGTGGGGACTCTGTCTAAACATTTTACCACAGGTTTCACATCGGTATGGTCTTCTTTCAAAATGAATCATATAGTGTCTTTTGAGATTGACATTTTGCGCAAACTCTTTACCGCATTTATCACATTTGTATGGTTTTCGTCCACTATGCATTTTTAAATGCTGCTTTAAGTTTCCTGTTCGAATAAACGTTCGATTACAAACATCACATTTGTATGGTTTTTCTCCACGATGAATCCGGTAGTGTTCTTTAAGATTCCCATTCTGTGCAAACTCTTTACTACACTGATCACATCTGTATGGTTTTATTCCATTATGCATTCTTAAGTGCTGATTCAAGTGTCCTGTTTGAATAAACATTCGACCACATAGATGACATTTGAAAGGTCTTTCTCCACTATGAATCCTTCTATGTACCGTCAGACTATAACCCCTTGTGAACTCTTTCCCACATTCTTTACACTTGTTTCTTTTTTCGCTGGTTGGTAATCTTACATGTATCTTAGAATTAACCATTGTTTTCTAAAAACGTTCCGCCTTTGTATGTTATTATTACCATCTTAAGCACAGGCACTTGATTCCGGGGTAAGCTAATATATACACTCACCAATTAACACAAGGTAACTAACACTCGCCGGTCACAATCTGTCCCCTCGATGACACCGATCTAATTTTCCGACACTATCTGCGCACTCACTCACTCATAACGTACACCACTGAAGAACGTACACCACTGAAGAAAAAAAAATGGAAAAAAAAATGAGCATATAATAAATATACATACTACTGGATTAATGAATACAGCTAGATTGTTATCCAATCATCACATTTGCAATAAGTAGTTCTTCAGCTATATCTTGTTATTTAAATGTCACATACATAGGAATACATATTCATGGAAAGTACTGAGTATATCTCTGTTATTGTTATTTCCTTGCTAAGGCAATGCAGGAAGTGGAAGCATTTATAACTTGTGACAGAGGCAGCGGGTGTCACACTGACAACCTATTCCACTTAGGGAGATATATGCCCATCTGCTTCTGTTCCAAAGGCTACACCCTGTTTCTATCCCAATCTCATTTAAGCTTGGTCACACATACTATACATTTCTATACTATACACATTACTATACTATACACTGGCAATATATACAAATTTATCGCTAACTTCCTAACCGATAGAAAGATACAAGTCAGACTAGGGCAAGACTACTCCGAACAATACAAGCTGGAAAATGGCACGCCACAGGGAAGCCTGATCAGTCCAACATTATTTAATATAATGATAAACGACCTGGAAATAGCTGTCAAACCCAACCACCTTGACTTATCCCAATTCGCTGATGACAGCGCCTTATAGAAAACTGGCAACCCGGCAAGCAGAGAAACGACCATGCAATTACAAAAAGGGCTAAACGATATAGGGAATTGGACAGATAAATGGGGATTTAAATTGTCACCTCTAAAAACAGTAGGCATAATCTTCAATCCGGGAGGTGGCCACCCCCCACTACCCCCCAAAATTTACCATAAAGGGGGTACCCATCAAATTCGAAAAACAAGCGACATTCCTAGCTATGGTACTCGACCACGAACTCACGTGGGCAGCACATACCCAAGAACTAGTAACAAAGTGCAATCGAGACATCAACCTCCTCCTAAACCTCAGAGGTGTGAACTGGGGGGCTGATCAAAAAACACTCGTTACCCTCTATAGAGCGCTTATAAGGGCTAAATTGAATAACGGTTCCCTAGTATATGGGTCGGCGAATGCCATATTGCTGAAGAAACTGGACACAGTCCAATCAAAAGCGTTAAGGGTATGCACCGGAGTTCTAAATAGTACCCCCACACAAGACATCTTAATAATAACAGGAGAACCCCCGCTAGACCTGAGGCGAAAGGAACCGATGTTACGATACTCGACTCGAATATCAATACACCAATCCAACCATCTTACGATACAAGCCCTCTCAGCATGCGACAAACCATTAGATACAAAAGGAAAAAATAAAAAAATACCTAGTGGGAAAATAATTATAGAATTTTAAAGGAAATTTCAAATCGCAAATATCAACCCAGAAAAAATACGGTACTACCCAGATCCCCCGTGGACCTGCCACACACCACAAATAGACCTTAGCTTACGTAAACTAGGAAAAAAAAACCAAAATGACCCGATAGGACTAAGGGCATCAATATTAACGTACATTGACAACAAATACGAGACATACACGCAAATCTTCACGCATGGATCAAAAAACCAAAATCCCAAATAAAACGGCAGCAGGGATAGTGATCCCAAAATTAGATGTCACCTTTGGAAAAGACTCCCAGACCAATGCGCCATATACACGGTAGAATTCATGGCAATACTAATGGCATTAACATACGTAAAAACATACCCAACAACTAAGACGGCCATTCTAAGCGACTCGTACAGTGTGCTACAATCGTTAGCAACTGACCAATCCAAGATTAGACCTAATATGATTAATCATGCAAGATCGCTACTTAAAGAGATTGAAAAAAACGACAAACACGTTGAATTCGTATGGATACCCTCTCACATCCAAATCCCGGGCAATGACAAAGCAGATGCAGAAGCAAACAACGGCACAAACGAATCCAAGGCCCAAAATATAGCATACAGCGTCACTTAAATTAATAGTATTATCCGGGACAAGATCAATGACATGTGGCAAGAGCAATGGGAAAAATCGGGCGCTAATAATCAAATACACACGATAGAGAAAAAAGTAAGTAGAAAAGTCGAGAGTCCGACCTTCAAAAATCCATACGATATAACAATAATAAATAGAATAAGAACAAGTAAAACACTATTGGCAGGATGCGCAGGGAAACACATAAAAAAGGGGACCAACCGAAAACTGCCCCTACTGCCCAACTCCAGAAACAATCGCACACGTACTAAATACATGCCCCAAATACAACCAGGAAAGGGCCGAACTAAAAACCCAACAGGAGCAAATAGGAGAGCGGTGCACATACCCGGAGTTACTTGTGGCAAAAAACAATAACATAGGAAAGCCCAATAACAACATCCTGGCATTCATTAACAAAATAGGCAAAAGGGGACAAATCAAAACCAAATGTAGGGTTAGATATAAAGAGATGCCCTGTAGAAAACTAGTAAACCTAAAAATCGATCCAATACAAAAACAAGTACCATTAAAATCAGAAGAAAGGATGCTAAAATATAGATAAAAAGACAGGCTAACGAACTGAAAAGTAGGGAAAAGTAGAATCGGATATCTCCTGACGTCTCCTTAAGAGACCCTAGTAATCGGCAGGAGGTACCGGTCTTAATCAAATTAGACATAGCCTATATATATAAAATAAAATAAAAAAACACTAATAGGTAAAATAGGCAAAAGGGGACAAATTAGGACTAAATGTAAGGGTAGATATAAAGAAAAGCCCTGTAGAAAAATAAAACCAGTAAACCTAAAAATCGAACCTAAACAAAAAACAAATACCGTTAAAATCAGAAGGAAGGATGCTAAAGTATAACATAAAAAGACAGGCTAACGAACTGAAAAGTAGGGAAAAGTAGAATCGGATATCTCCTGACGTCTCCTTAAGAGACCAGAATAATCGGCAGGAGGTACCGGTCTTAATCAAATTAGACATAACCTATATATATAAAATAAAAAGACACTAATAGGCAAAATAGGCAAAGGGGACAAATTAGGACTAAATGTAGGGGTAGATATAAAGAAAAGCCCTGTAGAAAAATAAAACCAGTAAACCTAAGAATCGAACCTAAACAAAAAACAAATACCGTTAAAATCAGAAGGAAGGATGCTAAAGTATAACATAAATAAAAGACAGGCTAACAAACTTAAAAGTAGGGAAAAGTAGGATCGGATATCTCCTGACGTCTCCTCAAGAGACCACAGTAATCGGCAGGAGGTACCGGTCTTAATCAAATTAGACTTAGCCTGTATATAAATAAACAGCTCAAAATATGTCAATTAAACAACAAAATAATAATAAAAAAAATAATTAAAAAAAATAACAAATAGCTAAACTAAACAAAATTACCAGGTAAATAGCCAAGTGGTCAAAAGGAAGGGAAACAAAAACAATCACCCCCCCCCCCCAAAGAAAACATCTCACAGCGAACATGGCAGTATTAAAAAAGACAAGAAGACCAAAAACATCAACGGACACAGGACAAGTCAGAAAGAGCTGAAATAAAGAAGAGCAGGAAAAGGCACACAATGAAGTTAAACGTCCTAAGGCAGTAAAAGAAGAAAGAACAGACCACCTGCAGACCTTGGGGAATGAAGGCAGAAAAATTGAGAAGAGTATGCTTCAAATAATTAAAGCACCCCCACCCCCCAGTATGAAAAGAATTGCCATCCGAAAAAACAAACAAAAGAAATAAGGCCACCCCACCCCCACCCCCCACCCCAATCTACTTACACATGTGCGTGAATGTGTGTTGTCGGGATATATGGGAAAAAGCAGAAACACGAACAGAAATAGCTATAGCCACCACACAAATATAGCATACAAACATAGCACCCCCCCCCAAAAAAAAATAAAAAAAAAATATAGCACATATACACAAACAAGTTTACCATATAGGGCTTTAATTCCGACCCACGAAAGCCCTCTTTCGACCAACAACTTGCTGACCCTGAAAACAAAGATTGGTTTAAATTCCCACTTGCGAAATATTTAACCAGATTGAGATCTTCAAAAAAAAAAAAAGGGGGGGGGGTACTAAAGCGTACTAGACGTGACAAACTTTTCGGAAAATTCAAGTACGCAAAGTTCACAAAATTAAATAGACCTCACAAAAGATAGGAAAATTCACAACTCAGAAATATCTGAATCGAATGTGACAATCACATGTTTGGCAAGATAGTATAGGAATAGCCCAATAAAAATAAGGAACTGGGCATTGATTTGAAACGAAAATGTAATGCTATTGCTGCTGATGTACTTGGTTTGCTGCCTGAAATCAGAGAGGAAGAAGATGCAGGATGCAGATACAGACCACCAACGGAGGACAACGATGGAGGAGGAGGTTGATGTGACCAGAGCCTGGGCGGGACCTTTGGGGCATCTGGGCTTCCTGTTGCTTGCTTGGGGGCGTTGTACAAATAGCGGTTAATCGCACAAATCAAAAAGTACACAAACGTGTACAAACTAACCAGTCGCACATACCGAAAGGTGCACGCGACTTTAATCCAATGAATGAATGCTATACCTTTCTGGATTGTTACATTCAAAAGATAATGTAATTGCTTTGATCGCCTGTCCATATACAGTTGCTAATACGAATCAAAATTCATAGCCAACACAGGCAGGAATCACAAAAATGTCTTTACATATCAAACATTGCAAAATTAAAAGTAAATGTATAGGTCATACAACACTTGCTCTATTTAATACTGAATACATGAGTGACGTTCTGATGGTGGTAAGGATACCCAAAGTAATTGTCCTGGTCAAACAATAAAACATTAATCAAGACAAAAATTGATGACAAGAGGCGAAATTTTTCTGATGCCACCTTTTTAATTATTTACAAAGAATAAAAATCTATGACACTGCACTATATGCTACAAAATACTAACGTGGGAGGTTAATGTGGTAAAACATTAATATTACAAAAATATATGGCATGCGTAAACTGATTTTTAACTTCATGTTCACAATATCTAGTCCTTCATCATACTAGTGGATACTAGTGGCTTAATGAATACAGGTATATTATTATCTTAAACTTCGTGTTCACAATATCTAGTCCTTCATCATACTAGTGGATACTAGTGGCTTAATGAATACAGGTAGATTGTTATCTTAAACTTCATGTTCATAAGATATAGTCCTTTATCATACTAGTGGCTTAATGAATACAGGTAGATTGTTATATTAAACTTCATGTTCACAATATGTAGTCATCATATTACTGGCTACTATATTATCATTTAAATATGTCATATCCAAAAAAGAGAAATTCACTGTAAAATATATCTATCTTTTTGTTATTTTCCTGAGATAGTGCAGTAGGGATTGAAAATATTTCTAGCTTGTGACTGAGATGGTGGGTGTCATTCTGACAACGTACTACACAGATGGGAGAGATATGGTGATCTGTACTACTTCTGTAATCTTTACCTTTCTCAATCTCGTTTAATCTTGGTCACTTACCATGCATTTCTGGATTGTTACTTTTAAAAGGTAATGCCATTCTTCTATCTTCTGTCCATGTACAATTCTTAATATTTGTAAAATATCACTAGAAGTAAATTCAAAATCTCTTCTTGTAAAATGCATGAGAAGATACTATAAAGAATGTATGAGCTAGGCAACCTTGCCTTACTCAATATAAAATAGAGGAGTGCGCCAATAATGGTGGTAAGGACAGCAAAAGTAATTCGCATGCTCAAATAATGTAAAAGGAATAAAGACAAAAACTGAGGACAAGAGGCTACATTTTGATGAAGCCATCGTTTTAATTATTTACAAATTAAAATAGAAACTTGAACATTTATCATTAACATATTAAAACCCTAATTTAAAGTGGTGCAAATTAAAGACAGTACATTTTAGTTAAATAGGGAAAAACTAATGATAACACCATCCCTTACTCACACTTAAACGAGAGCAGAGGATCATTAGTTTTTCCCTTTTAACTGATACAAACAAGTGCATTTGAGTTCATTGTATGCAACCAAAGTCCAAAAGCACAATGACAAAATACGACAATATTGCCATATTTATATATGTGAAGTCTGATGTAGCATTTACTCTTTTTCTACGAGCATTTGGTACAGGACACTTTTTCATTTTCTGTGCTACTCCACGTATCTTTATCTATGCCATGACAAAATCAATCAAACCGTTACACAAATTACACTTGACCCACAACTACCCTCTGCATAATGACGTCTACAAACAGAGGAAACTGAATGATCAGTGTTACTTTTGTCATATTTTTCCATTTTCATTTTTTTTAACCCTTTCCTTTCCATTTCCCTTTTCCCACTGTATTTCGTTTTCTAGTACATGGTTGACGTTTGCTACAGCTGGAAGTGCCTTGATTACTACTATCTTTCAGATAACTGGCAACATGATTATTCTGTACTAAAATATGGCATTGGCATTTCATTCAAAGCAGGTATTAATGTATATAGTATATTAATTAGACCAGTATTCTGTACATTTCCTGCTTCTATGCCATGGACTTTACATAGCAAAATCAGATCCGATTTCAAGAAGTTAGTAAATACCACAGCCTTCAGATCATAAATCTGTGATTTCAGATTTAAGTGAGAATATAGTTTATTTTCTGACTGATCTTCCAAGATATATTTTTTGTCCAAGGCTATTGCATCACTACTGTGTTTGTGCTTTGACCTCATAACCTACCTCTTTCTCAAACTGTCTGATTTCAATTTTCCAAGACTGGAAATTGTATCTTTACTGAATTGACTGTCACCTATTCTACTGTAACGACCTATCATATCATCATATAGATCTCAGATACATGAAGCAATCATGGTGTTGTCCACATGTGTGACACTTATACTGGGATCAAACTTTATGTACAGCAACTTACAATTTTCAAACAGAGCCTCATCCTTAATTATTACAGTCTTACATATTGTAAACTCCCTACTGCATGCCAATGCAATGCCTCTACATGTTGATACTGCCTCCTTTTATCGTCAACTTGCAAGAAAAATTCAAATACAGAGTCCTTGATGTTAGTAAGACCCTGGTTGATATTCTGTCTTCTTTATGTCTCGTGCAAGGTCTTTTTATACTTGCTATTATTTTCCAAATCAACAGCTGAAGTTGTAAGGTGGTCTAACATTTTTTTGTCTTTGCAATACATCTGTCGGCAATATACCTTAATTTTCCTTGTCCTGGCTGTGATATAAGTATGGAAGGTTTTCATGCAACTTGTGTGATATTAAAAATGTCAGTAGTATTTTTGTCCAAAACAATTTCACAAATTCTGTCAAATAATCTTTCCAAATGCAAATTGTTATCATCATTTGTCACAGAATTAAAGAAATTTTCAAGAATTTGGATGTCTTCCCGAGACACACTAAAAACTGCTAAATTTCAAAATAATATTCAGTCCATGTCTTTTAATCTGGTTTTCTGACCTCTATATTGCTACATACTTTGCTAAAGATACTTGAATTTTTTGTCACAATTTCTAAAAAATGTATTCAACTCTTGGCGTTTTGAAGATTTCTGTTAGTATTACTTTTAATCTCATTTCCTGTGGTGTTATTGCATTATCTGGTTTAAGATGTTTCATTTTTGTATGATGCTTTAAAATGTCAGAGTCAGCTGTGGTTAACCTACATCCTTGTTCACTACATGAAGCAGGCATGTCTTCCCCAATGGATGACATTTCATCAACTTCTAAAATTTATCCATCAGAAAGGTCAGAGTTATCAGAATCATAACCTGTTTCATAATCAAAGTCAACACTGAGGTTCTCTAATAAAGAAACAGAATGTCTGCATCATTCTAAACTTGAATAAAATTGTACAAAACTTGTAGAATTCATGTATGCAAGATCTATTTGGAATCACATAGTTGGAATTGAAACTGATAAACCTTAGTCCCTTTTTATTTATGGTTCTCCCCGTTGCCACACCTAACTGACCTGGTGCAAAAATATGTGATGCAACAACTTCTCGTGCCTTGTTAATGGTAATGTTAAAAGACAGAATGACTGGAATTTTGATGCCTTGTGGCAAAAACTTTTTTATCAATGGTACTGTAAACTGTAAATTTTTCTATTCCCAACTGAACTAAATTATTTTCAAAGTCAACAGAAACTGGTAAGTGCACCAATCTTAGTTGCCAAAATTGAACAAAACTTTTATGCTGAGGTCTTGGGGCTGTGTTGCTACAGGGGCAATAGGGGATGAAATTGCCCATTGCTTATGCAAGTAGGAAATTGCTCCATAGGGAGCAAAACTACTCCGTGATTGAGGAGTGCCTAGCCTTAGTATGGGGGATAGGAAAGTTCCATACGTACCTTTTCGGGAGGGAGTTTACCTTACAAACAGACCAGCAGCTCTTATACTTGAACAAAGCAAAGGTCGCCAATGCAAGGTTGATGCGTTGGGCGTTGTCTTTGCAACTGTATAGTTTCCGGATCGAGGCGATTCGAGGATCGGAAAATGTGGGTGCTGATTGTTTAAGTAGGGTGTAATTAGCAGATCATTTTCGTTCGGTATTCAAATTGAAAGTTTGAACAATTTTTATGTTCACATTCCGTGATTTTTCTAAAAGTGTTGCCACCTTTTTTTTTGGGGGGGGGGGTATTGTCACGGAATTAAACTCTTTTATTTATTGAATACCTGTACTCGCGTTTCGTTTTTTGCGTACATCGATACCCGAGGGTGATTAATGTATATTGTGTCGTATTTCGAAATAGTGAGTTCGGTTCATCCCATGCCGCACGTGCTAGGTGCTCTCGATGGGTCGAACCGAATGCCTATAATGCACAGACTGTCTGTGTATAAATACCTCACCGTACGTAAATTTCTATACAATATGGAATAGTGTCTAATTTCAGGTGTGTCCAGAGTGTCTAATGTCCGGAGTTCCACAACCTTTCCCTGTAAACCATTTAATAGTGCTGAGCTTAAGTTTTTGACCAGAATAACTGAACAGCCAATTTTCAAGTGTAACACATTTGGAACACACATCTTACTGCACCGATTATTGCCACCTTCGTTTATTGACTGATAACACTTTGATACACCATCCATTTCCATAAGTTTGGATGCATTGTATATTTCACAGTCAAAGTTCCATCCACAAAGTTTTAATTGGTCATCTTGGGAGGGCGGATAGGTCTATGCAGCCTCAAGATCAAGTTTCTGGTATCTTCAGGGATTTCTTCCTTTAAAACATCATTGGTAGCATTTATGAAACCTAAATCATCTTGTCTTGTCTCATCAAGGACAATTTTATGCCCAAATACCATTGCCAAAATGGTGCTTTGACACAATATTCACCCGAATCAAATGTCAATGGGTCAGGTACAGGCGGAAGCTGAAAAAGTCCCCACTTGCAATAACTTGAATACCTCCAAAATATAAATCTGAATGTTTAATCATTCTACATGCATACATATTGAATTTATTCAAAAGGTTTCAGTAAAAGCATATAAATTTCATCAATTTTCAAACAGTCTGCTTTCAAAATATTTTGTTTATATGAATCAAAATGTTTATCAGTGGGAAGTTTTCTACATAGCTCATCACTGTCATATCTGCCATCACCAATCTCAGACCAGGAATGCACTAAGCATCCTCTCACATTCAGTGATGCAATGCCTGTTGGGCCAGTTACACTGTCATTTTTACCTGCTGCTGACAATTTCTTTTGCATTTCCTTAACCACAAAAATTTTGCCTGTCCCATTTTGGCCTAACAATATGATATTGTGGTCATCTACAGCCCTTTCAACAGCAAATAATCGTGCTTTATTCATTTTACATTTAAAACACACACGCAGTGCATAAACAAGTGAAGTTTACCAAAATAAAATAGTAAATAGTAAATAGTTACATAAAAAGATCCAATCACCTACCTCACATGGTTGGTTAAGTGGTGTTAGCTCTACAGGTCATAATATGTATAGATTTTTAATAAAATTTTGTGTATGGATATGTAAACTAGCGACGTATAATTACACAAGAATCAACCAAGTTAATCCATTTGTTTTCTTGTCAATGTAAATCCTATAAGAGATTCAGTTTTGTGTTTGGGTATGCAAATTAGTGACAAATAACTACACAAGAACTAACTAAGTTAATCCTTGAGTTTTCTTGACAGTGTAAATCCTAGATGAGATTCAATTTCTTGTTTGGGTATGCAAAGAAGGGACACATAATTGCACAAGAATTAAACAAGTTAATCCTTTTGTTTTCTTGACAGTGTAAATCCTACACAAGATTCAGTTTTGTGTTTGGGAATGCAACTTAGTGAGAAATAACTACACAATAACTAACCAAGTTAATCCTTTAGTTTTCTTGATAGGGTTAATCTTATATAAGATTGATAGTATTTAGCAGACAGATAAATGTTTACTAAGCAATCTATAACATTATGTAGATAACATGTCAGTTGAAATTGGGGTAATTACTTAACTATTAATTAAATAAGCCTACAGTTTTTTTTGTTTTTTTTTGTTTTTTGTTTTTTTTAAATCTTTCTTCACGCACAACCAGAGATCGCCTATATATATATATATTTTTTTTGGGGGGGGTGCACCAGACAGATGCCCCCCCCCCACTTAACCAAAATAATAAAGTTGTTTTATATATGTTTGTTAACCCCCTGATATGTTGTTTGTATTCTTTTGAAAAGGATTCCAAACAAAATTTTATTTGGAGTAATTTTGTCGGGGTATTTGTTCTTTAGCCCAAGTGTTTTCTACAGGTTAGATTTTCCAAATCGGTTTCATTCACCGTCTTCGAATTTTCATCCCTGATTTTCTAGTTGACCTTGGCTGGAGCCTATATAGTTTACCAGAAAGCGCTTAGAAAAATTCAACATGTCAAAAAATGTTAAAAAATTTCCCGGATAATGTCACTTAGTCTTGATCATATGTAACGATCGGAACAGCGAAACGACTTGACAGAAAATACCGTGGATAAACCGACTGCATATTTGCCGGGTTAAGCCGAGATGTGGCGATTGAAAGCGATGTTTGAAAAGGCTCATTCAATGAAAGAACCAACCACTGAAACAATCACGATCAAATCGCATTCACTCAGAAGTAGACCGGAAGTTGAGCCATGAAAGTATTATCAGTGTGTGGAATACACGAAGCAACGGATAAACTTTTCGCAAAATTGGCCTTTCAGAATCAGTAAGGTTACATAAATGGTAATGGATGAAAGGTGAGGGGTGTCTTCTTTACAGTGGTGTACGTTATGAGTGATTGAATGCGCAGATAGTATCGGAAAATTAGATAGGAGTCATCGAGGGGTCAGATTGTGACTGGCGAGAGTTAGTTACATTGTGTCAGTTGGTGAGTGTACACATTAGCTTACCCCGGAATCAAGTGCCTGTTGTTTTTCCTCCTTTGTTAGAAGCGATTAGCACACATTATTGGACCAACCATTTCATTTTCGAAGGGGTGGGTCAAATAAATATATCCAGCCCCCAAATAAAACAAATATCTTGCTCTGATTTGTAGCAATAATCAAGTTATTAAACCTATTACATTGATTGATGAAAAATCACCTTAAGATGAAAGATTTTTTTAACAAACCTGAAACAAGATCCCCACCCCCAATACAGTGTTGGACCTCCATTATGGCGTCAGACTTCTTAATTATTTTACTATATATTACCAACATGTATGGGTGCAATGATAAACCTAAAACCGTATTGAGATATAGAGCGATATAACAAACCCATATTGCAATACGTATTTCCGTATAGTAACATTTGATGAAAACAATACAATAATCACTGTAACATTTCTTACTGGAAAATAGAACATCTCTAGGTGATGGTACCTTGCAAGACTTCAATTGTTAGTCAAATGAACATATAAAATTAACATCAAAATGAAAAATGTATACGAAACACCTGAAAACAATCAAATTAGCAACTAATAAAAATCCCAGTAACATTCTTTGTCAGTCTATGCTTAATTAAAACTTCACAAGAGCATTATTTTAAAAGTCTCAAAAGTCTCCACACAATTGAACTATATATATATATATATATATATATATATATATATATATATATATATATATATATATATAACACGTACATTAAAAATAACATGGCTTTTAAAGTGTTGCTATAAAGCAAATTGATATACCAATACTATTGGTATATCAAATTGTGATCCGCCCACGGCGCAACAATACGAATATAATATATAATCATTCTTTCAACCGCAGACATGTAGACCAATGATGAATTTCTACTCATTCATTAATCATAAATGACGTATGAAAATAACGATAAAAAGTATTAATAGTCTCTGTTTTCTAACTGATAATAAAATGGTACACACTTTCATCGGAATCCTTCCTTTTTTTTTCATTCACCTCTCGTGCGTAAATGACAAAATAAGCACAAATCTGGAGTGAAATAGAAAAACATTGCGCTAGACGAAACATTAAATCTGAACTTGTACCAAGTATCCTACAGTAATCTGGTTCGTCGTAACGTTATGGTTTACGCTTTCCTTGGGATCTATCTACCGTGTTCATAATACCAATGATACATAGTTGCAATAAGCTAGTGACACTAGGCCTATATATTCAATTTGTCGGTTACGAGGTACACATACTCTATTGTTTTAATCCTTTGTTGTTGTTTCTTAAACCTATTATAATGTTCTAAATATCTGTTATTAATTACTAAATATAAAAATTGCCAAATGGTCGCCTATCTGTCTGTCTGTCTCTCTGTCTCTCTCTCTCTCTGATTTTCACTTGTGTTATACGACGATGTATCTGCACCTATGAATGATGGTAATGTTAGTCAAGCCGTCCAAGAGAGAGAGAGAGAGAGAGAGAGAGAGAGAGAGAGAGAGAGATTTTATATAGTCCTTAAAAATGTTCATTAAAGTAGAATACTAACTTTGATGAACTGCAAACACTTGATCAAGGAGTAGGGTGAAGGTATGCGTATCAGCCGTGGGTTTGTTTATTATCTGACTTATACAAGTTTTTTTTTGACATTTGTCACCGCTCAGGTGGCCTAGTGGCATGATCGTTCGTCTCTGATGCGGGAGGTCGCGGGTTCGAACCCCGGCCGAGTCATACAGAAGACTTATAAAAATGGTACTAACAGTTGCCTCGCTTGGCGTTGAGAGGTTAGTGTTAGGACTGTTAGAGATCGTAGCGATATGCCTGAAGAATTGTTAAAGCTATGTTAAAAGTCTAAATTGCACATACGCACACATTCTCTCTGTCTGTCTGTCTGTCTCTCTCTCTCTCTCTCTCTCTCTGGTACATATATAATTAAGTATTAGACTATATGCACAGGTGGAATATCATATAAATTGTAGGGTGGGATTTGTCTGCAAATACCCTTTGTGTCGTCCACATTGTAATATAACTGGTACCACATGAGATTTCATGTAGTTGTTCAGTGCCTACTATTCCATTAATGAATGTAATAGGATTACACATACCGTTAAACGGAGATTATTCACATTAGTTCTATCCTCGTACATCCATGTCCTTTAGATGTTCAGTATATATACGACCTGAGAAATATACACTGGGATTTATTCTGGAGACTTTTTGTACCAGGTTAAACTAAAGATGTTATCCAGTACAAACCGTAATTAATGTCAAGAGATGTGATGAAACCAGATTGAATTTTACGCACTGTGATGTCGGTACGAAAGCTGCTCGTTTTGAGAAAGAAAGAAAAAATCGAACTATCGTGCTTTTTTTTTAATGACTAGATCTAACGTCATCTCTTCTTGCGTCTAGTTTAGTACCTGGCTGCCATCACAGAAATACTTAGCAATCGGTAAAGTTTGCCTTGATGTTTTTGGATGACATTTAAAATGCAGAATATACAACAATCAGAATTAAAGAGACTTTTGTTAAAATATAATAGCATTAAAATGTAATGCAACAATTAATATTTAATTTTGGCTGAGTAAATGAGCCTACATGACCACGCTGACATATACAGTAACTGATTAATTGACCTTACGCCAGAAAGTAGATCGCTCCGCCTACCGAACACGTGACTTGACAACCTCTTAACCTCCGACAAACATTCTCTGAAAATGGCAGGCGTGATAACATTAAAAGATATACCAGACGATATTGGTGAGCAATATTTGCCATACGAAACAACATTGAGACAGAGAAAAGAAAGCGAGAGCATTTATCCATCGCTTGCACTTCTCTAAGTTACGTCGGTATGCGGCAAAGCCGCCCCATGGAGAACTCGCCCCCACGTATCTGGAGAAGTCGCCACAGAGTGGTTGGAAAAGTCGCCCCAATTGGTTGGAGAAGTCATCCCAAAACTTGTCACCCAAATAACCTTTTTATAACAGAATTAAGTCATCTTTTACGTGATTCATATTTATATTTTTTTATATCTACGCTATCACAAAAGAGATATTAACTAAATTAAAGCAATATCATAGTAATATTTATAAGGACGAAATTAAGTCTGTATATAATCTAATGAATGACGACAGTATAGTGATTAAAAAGGATGATAAGTCAAACACTATTATTATTGTGAATCAAGATGATTATGTTAAAGAAGTTGAACGTCAATTAGAAATTAAATAAAAAATTTCAACATGCATTAATGAGATCGCTAAAAATAATAATTCCGTATGTGGTGAATTTGATACTTTCCCTCTTAACATACGTACACCTCAAAAATAATAATTCCGTATATGAGGAATTTGATACTTTCCCTCTTAACATACGTACACCTCAATTCTACATATTACCCAAAACTCATACAAATCCTGACCATAATTTACCTTTAAATTTTCCAGGACGACCTTTTATATCAGGTTGTAATTCATATACTGAAAACCTATCCAAATTTATTGATAGTGTTTTACATCCTTTAATGAAATCACTTCCTTCATACATTAAAGATACAACTACTTTCGTTAAAAAGTCGAAGTCTATTCCACATCTATCTGATAATTTCAATCCTGGTATCATTAGATGTAACATCACTATATACCAACATTACGCATGCAGATGGTATTGAAGCGTGCAATTTTTTTCTTGATAACAATCCTAATAATAGTACACTATCTAGCGAAGATATTTGTAAAAAAAATAAAAACTTATCTTGTAAAATAATATTTTTTTCAATTTAATAATACGAATTACATAAAGATAATGGGTATTAATGTGGCTCCTATATACTCATCTCTTTCATGGGTAAATTAGAAAAGGATTTTATTCAAAACGAAAAGTTTAGTCCATCTCTTTGGTTCAGATTTTTTGATGACATATTTATGATCTGGAAGCATTCAACTGAAGAACTGAAAAAAGTTATTGATCGCCTTAATCATTTTCACCCGACGATTAAATTTACTTATACTGCATCTAGTACGCATGTTTCATTTTTAGATGTAAATGTAATAAAAAATATTGATAACACTATCTCTACGAATATTATTAAAATGCATCTAATGATTTGAAGAGCAGAGCAAAAAGGACAGATAACACTTATATTTCGTTAAGTACAGAAGCGGAGTTGATCAAATGGAAAGTTGAAAAACTGCAAATTTTATAAATTTAATAAGTTATTAAGTTGAAGAAAAACAAAATAAATGAAGCCTTAACCATGTGGCGACATATCAGAGTTACTATATATGATCCTTGGGGCGACTTCTCCAGGCGAAGTGGGGCGACTTCTCCGAACCGTTGCGAAATTTGTAAATATATACAATAGCAGAGTCGATATCGACAGAAGCAGTTTGTCGGAGGAAAATGGCGGACGTAAACAGTGCCTGGAGGTGTGTATAATAGCTCTCGCTGATTGGTCAATCGAGCAGAATGATTGACAACTGGCGATAGGTCAATTGTCTGACTTTCTTTCCATGTATGACGTAATTAGCTTTCGTTTCTCGTCTTGCCAAACGTATGTTCCTGTTGCGCATATTGCATTTTTACTTTTGGCGGGTAATTGCTGCATCATCCAAACTCATTTACCTAAAAGACGTTAAAGAATTAAAATTAATCACATCTTTTTTATAATTGTTGGCCGTCGAACTCATGAACAGTTTAAGTAGATGACTTCCTTGTTTTGCCTAAAGCTAACGTACCTTTATGAATAGAATGACAACGACATTATACTTTCTTAAATCATGGCTCTTTATGAAGGGAACGATTTAAGACATACTACTAAGGGAGATATGTTTTAAATATTCCAAGTTTCGCATTATACGGGGAAAATTCGATACAGCTCTCAGCTGGTCGGAATTAACAAACTGACTTCATTCATGACGGACATGTGCCCCATAACAGGGCTACAAACTTATAGCTGAAACTGCCAATAAATTCATTGCTAATATTCAAATATAAACTAGACCGTTAGATAAAATTCAGCTGAATAATTTCAACATCCTCAATCGACCCAATATTGAGAAAATCATAACTCATTTGAAGTCAATGAGAAACTCAAGCCATGGCATAAATCTGTGCCAATAACAAAAAACTGGCCATGAAAGATTATCCTGAACACATTAATATAAATATACATGACAAGCTAGTGTTGTAGAGTATGAAAACTTAATTTAACGATTACCTTCCTCGGAGTGATCCTGTGCAAGATTTGCTTGTTCCCAGTTGCTATATTTGTTGGATTTTATCTAGTCGGAAAGAGTTTATACGATTTGATATTTAGTTTTAATTGCTTATTTAGACAATAATATAGTTTTATAAAATAAAGTTATTGACTTGTTGATTTATTCACCCAAACTAATTATGATCTCTCTCTCTCTCTCTCTCTCTCTCTCTCTCTCTCTGATAGACACCATAATTTATGGGGATTTTCCTCATTCTCGCGTTAATTCATTTTTTACGTCTTTACGCCGCAAGCCCGAAGACCACTCAACTATACGGTTCGCACAGCACCATTGGTGCCATTAATCAATATTCTACTAGTTAGCACTCATCGTTGTAATACCATTAGCTTGTTCACAACGGCTTAACTGTGGGTCATCTAAATGTGGAAAACGGGAAACATCAGACGAGAAATCTGTAGTTACACAATAATTTATGTGTAAATATGCCAGGCATAAAACGTTTAAAAATAGCTAATAATTTATAACCACTGTCAAAGTTGTTCCAAACGATTTCTGATTAATCGGTTTTACAAATTAAATTTTCCTGTGCAAGAATAGGGTTATCCATAGACTTCAAACGATTACTATATTTCTTTTTTCCTTATTCATTGACATTCAGTGCATATGATTAGAACCAGACGGAGAAAGGTTATGTTAAAACTGGGGCACGGAGGAAGATCGCTAAGACTGGATATACCAATATCAGAAAAAGCAATTTGGCGTGGAGGCCACTGTCGGTCAGACAAAAAATAGTAAGACATTCAGACAAAGAGACAGACCTACAGGCAAAATAAATGTACTAAGAATAAAAACAAACTTGTGCAAGGGGCGAATCGATGGTACAAATACATGTTGTTTCAAGGCTTCAAGCACATGTTTATTTTCTTACAGAATAGCATTATGTTTATATGAAATTTCTGTTCCACTTTTCTAATTATCAAATTCGGACCGCTCCGGTGGCCTAGTGGTTCTAGCGTCCGCCTCGGATGCGGGAGGTCATGGGTCCGAAGCCCAGCCGACTCATACCAAACCATTTCACCAACAGCACTTCTTCGGACTGGTTGTAACGTCACTCTGTTAGTAAGAGGGGTTGTTAATTGGATTTGGCTGGCGTTATATAGAGGATGACCTCACTCGATATTATAGCCGGCGGGAGTGAAAGCAGAATATAATTTCAACAGAGAACTGAGCGAAAATACTGGGAAGAAATAAAGCAATACGAACCCTCCTTTGACAAGAACATAACAAATTTAACTAGAACATATTAGAAATGGCAATTCCAATTCAAGTTAGATTATATCAATAGAATTTAACAAGTGTGTCCAATTTGGATTTATTTCATCATCATAACGAGAGATTAAAGGAGCTCAATGTCCACGATAGATGTGCATCAGCTTCCTTCCTTTTGATCGTATATCAACGTATCCTAGCTCATCCTTCCATAGCTCTATGCTTTGTCTCCTTCATGGACTTCCTGGTTCTTTTAGTCTGACCTCGTTCTTCTTTTCCTCGGACTTCTGTCTTCAGACTGTCCCGTCTCTCTCTCTCTCTCTCTCTCTCTCTCTCTCTCTCTCTCTCTCTCTCACAGAAAGTTGTTCCTTAATGGGCCAAACTACCCCATAATTCTGTATACCCCACTCTTTAAGACGTACATAAAATTCGCCCACGTTACTCAGAGCATGTCGGCAATACATACTGCGTAAATTCTGATTGAGTACGGTAGGACATTGACCTTGCTTCCAGCGGCAGTTCTTAAATTACCATGTGAGCATCTATCTAATTTTACCGTATTATTTTACATATGCTGCTACACGTTCCACTAGTATTGTATGAGATTCACAAATTGTAACTTACAGCAAACTTTAAACTACAAGATTATTCAAAAATTACAAAATCAGATATAATTAGGTAAGTATCGTTAACTCATAATATCTGTATCGTCCTAACAAACAAAGGAAGTTACTTCATATAACCCTATGAAATCCTACACATATAGACATTTGGATCGCATGCAATCAATTCTACCAATGAACTAATAACTGAATAATTAAATGGCAAATTGCATAACAATTCTAGCATCATCACTTTCCATGAAATTGAAAATAATGGCATAATAACTCTAGCATAAAAAATTTCCATGTAAATGAGTAAAATAAATTGCATAGCAACTCTAGTATCAACACATTTCCATGAAATTGAATAAACGATACATAATAAGGAAACCTAGTCATAGCAAACACCTTTGCATAAAACAATCAAATAATATAATATTACGTGAAACTACAATTGCGTACCTTATTGCTGTTCTCTTTCAGAACTCGTGAGTCTTAGCACTAAAATGTGTCTTTCCTTTAGAAGACGGCATCCTGGTCCCTTTATTGTTTAACGTGGAAAGCACTATTCTGTTTAGGCCTCCTCAGAGTCGACTACGTTTCCGCTTCCAGGAAATTTTCACACTAAAGAATTTCGACTAAGGTCGTCACTTTAATGTCTGATTGCTCTAAAGTGTACGCTCTAATTTATTCTGCCCAGCCATAGGCACCGGTCCCTAATTTTTCCCAGAGAAATAATTCCTTTCATCAGGTTTAGACAACTCAGAATCTGTGAATGACCGTGCATAACAATTTCATTTTAAACAAAAATAATAAGTGGACATTGGTAAATGTTTACTTTCTAAGGACCGTTTTAAGATACTCGGTCAATTTCACTGAGTTGGAATTCTGCCCCGCTTGAAGTTTACACTGACATGGGGGAGATGAACGAAGAAAAGTCGAAGTGATCCTTCACAAAGACTTTTCTGGCTTGAATGCGATACTATTTTAATGCTCCGTGCATTCATCTTTAAAGTTCACTGCAATTCAAATTTCGACACTTTACTGGATGAATTGATCCAATGTTTCGTATGCTCTCTAGTTTTATAACAAAAAGCTCTGTCCCAGGGTCAAAGCTGGAAGATTATAGCACTCATCGGTCTCATTTATAATTAACCAACAATGATAATTGTGTTAGCTTTGGTTCATCGTCTAATACACATTATGCGAATGATGCAGATTTCACTCCAAAAGCAGCACCCACTTTCAGAGTATTGAACTTAATATTAATTTTCGTCTTTAAAAGGGCTTCGAGAATATTCTGATATTGCTTCATTATTTCCAATAGAAGTCTGGTTTGGACTTTTAAGTAACAATTTTAACATTGTTAGTGTGTTTTGGGAAAATGATTTATTCTGTATCAGCCATTGTATTTTGTAATAATAATAATAATAATAATAATCTGTTTCTGACTAAGCGTGGCTTTTAATGGCAACATTAGCACTAATCTATTTATCTGATGTTCATGCACAAACAGTGCAAACCTGGTTTTTCCACTGCTAAAAGCGGTACAAACACGGCATTTGCAGGTATACAACCAGTACAAACATGGCATTTCCAGGTGCAAAACAACTGTCCACTCTCTTGCCAGAGATTTATATCGTCCGGTGACATGCATATTTGTTTTGTTGATATAATCCGGAAGAGAAAACATACCTGTATTGACCTATATATTTATATCGTTCCTTGACTCTTGCCAATTACACACTGTTATTAGCACGCCACATCTAATTGTGTATCGAAGCTTGCTTAATATTGTTTATTTCAAGGTCTTAATTTTAACTAGTACAAGACTTTTTTGTTCAAATAATTAGTAACTCTTTCACTTTGTATATAGTTAGAAGTGATTCATAAAGTATTGATAATCTGTAACGTGGATGAACGCTTTACGGAGACATGATTTATTTCCTGATATTACACTGTACTAGATAAATCATTTCAGACAGAGAGGTCCGTGTGTTTAATTACGAGTCTATATATTACAGTACAGCCTTGACCAAATAAGATCAGTAAACCCAGACGGCAAAAGTTGCAGCATGGAACCCTTGTTCAGCATGAGGATGTTGCAATATTTTGCTGCAATCCTATTATTCCTGTATGTACATCAGACATTCGGAGGTGCTGGTAAGTTAACAGGGTTTCCACAATTTTATTCATTAATATATGTATTTGACTTTCTTCCTGACATCTTTATTATTATTATTATTATTGTTATTATTATTATTATTATTATTGTTGCTGTTGTTGTTGTTGTTGTTGTTGTTGTTGTTATTATTATTATAGTGATACCCGTTTTCTCTAATATATATGCTTAGCAATAAGTCAATTTACAGACAGCACAATTGTATTATCACATTTTGCCAGTATCGAACACAACACTCTGCATTTATATTTCATTCTAATTTCGTGTATGATGTATATGTTAATCATCTATATTTGAATGCACCTCGTGACAATTGTATCTTTATTTTGAACCAATGGCCTCCAGTATCAGTAGTAATATTATTATCCTGGTAGTATTTTCAAAAGATTCAAAAATATTGTGATATCCCTAGTCAGTCAACTTGTCCGTCCATCCTTGCTGTTTGCAAATAAGATATGAAAAAATCGACAGTCGCTGTCAAAGGATAAATATTATCAATGATGGAGTTAATACAACTATCGCTTCATCGAGGATTTTAAATTGTCATTTCCAGTTCTATCTATGCCCGCAAAAGACTTGTTAATACAAGCACACACAAAAATCAACACATATACGCACACGTGCACACCTGTTATCATACATTTTGTATTCAAATATCGAGCGTTTTGGTTACGTGTGGGACATATTGTAATATCAAATGAACACTCTATTTCCAGGATTTCTTGTATTATTAGAAATTATTTTTAGCCCGTACAATGCTGTTATAGCGTACGTTAATCTCGGAACAAAAAACAAAGAAAGGGCGATTTGTCACAAAATAAAATTGATATTCTTTTCGGTACGAGTACCCGAATTCAACAGAATTCTCGACTTTGGTATGCAGCAATCTAATTAAAATGAAGATCTCCAATATAATGGAGATTTGATGAATACCAATACAAGGCTATGTTCTGTTGACGTTCACCTGTCAAATTAGTTTCATATCTATGAAGCAGAAAAACTTCAATCTGTACATATCGTTTCCAACAAAAGGTCACCTTTTTCACGAAAAGCAAATCTTTATTTACACACTTATTTGTGAAGTGTAGAAACTTCTTTTCTTGGCGAAATGATTTTCATATTTTTGCCATTACATTATTTTCACATGTGACAATGCATTCTTATATGTTCATATGTGCACAATATACGATTTCCATCATGCCATACGACGATCAGTTGTGTGTGCTTACAAACGTCGTACCTGCAACAACAAAATAACGAGTACTTTGTTAGCTAGAACAAAAAAAAAATAATAAAAACAAATTTAAAAAAATAAAAAAATAACAGAGACTGCTTCATATTTAATATCTAGAAATTAATCGTTGATAAAATAACTTTTTGACCATACGCAGTTCGCGTCTCTCTGAAGTTATTTCATCTTGCTTCCTTGACAACAACAGCAAACCCACAGTGATGAATTTCTGAATCGGACATGCAATGCTTTCAGATACGGTCAAATAGTGCCGAATATGATAAATATGTCATCTATTGTGACAGATCTGGTCAACCCAATGGTAATGCGTTATTAAGTTGTTATTGCTGTTGTTGTTGTGGGGGTTAACGCCATTTTTCAGCACACAATAGGCTATGCATGGCGGCCAGTATTAATGGTGGTGGAAGAACCCGGAAAACCCCGGGAAGAACCACAGACTCACGAGAAGCTACTATCAAGCTTTCTCACAGACCCACATTGACCGAATCCTTGACTCGAACCCACGCAGAGAGAGGTGAGATGGCAGTAATTCGTAACGTAGAGCACTTTAGATCACTCGGTCACTCGGGGCTCCCCGTTATTAAGTTAGGTATATTAATATGATCAGACTATTAAAATGAGGTGAATTTGCGAAAAGGAGTATAATACCTGTGTTGTGTCAAGAGTGTGTACACTTTTCTAAACTGCGATTCTGGAGCATTTTGTATATAATAAAAAGAGAGTTTGCATTCCTACGTTAACACTTCATCTTATGGTACAAAAAAACTATATATTTTTTTCTGTCTTTGCCACTGATTAACATATGATGTTTATGTTACCAAACGATGAAATATATCCGGAATTAACGCAGGAAAAGAAAATATCCTCTATTTATCTGAAAGGTTGTATACATTAATTCGACATGAAATTCCAACGGTCGACAGAACATGAAACTTCATGGGTGTATGTGGGAGTTACTTATTATAAAGTGATGTAGATATTTATCAGATTGTCAGCTGCATTATTTCGTGCGGGCGCCTTAACATGCAATTTACAATTAGTGTTAAGCGTCGGAAATGTAATTACAGAATTCCGTATTCGCCGTAATGTAAAATCAGGAATATGTTACAAGTCCCTGAAACAGCGAGCTCATGTAATGAATCAACGAATCAAACAACTTCAGATTTATCACACTTTATTGTGCTACGGGTGAGACGGGTTTAGTGTCTAATCTATGTATGTACATAACAGTTCCAATCTTTGGATATAATGTTTATAATTTTGTTCTACCATGGATATGTTTTATTGCATGTGATACTATGAGTTATATTATCTGCAAAATAAGAAGACAAATGCACACATGAACACATTTATATATAAGTGACACCATCACAATTCAGAGCGTGCAACACTTGCCAGCGTTTGTCATAGGGCAATTTTGATTACAAAACGTGTCTTTGATACCTTTTGAATTGATTGCGTTATATAATCCATTGAGGTGTATTTAGTATGACCACCAACCACGCAAGCAATTAGTATATTCATTTTATCGCCACAAGGAAAAACCGCTGAATGGTCGGGACAGCCCACAAAGGATCATACATGTCAAATATAACTAATGGCCTTTGTCATTACAACGTCACACTTATAAATAGAACATTCAAGCGTGTTCAGACAATAGATAAAATCTGTGTGAACCACGCCAGCATACTTCAGTAGAAAAGCTGCTCTAGTATACCGCATTTGGGGTTTTCATACCAGACATAAAATCCATAATGTCTGATGATATGCCTAAGAACTTCTTAACCAAATATGAAGAGAGATTATGACACAACATAATATGGTGCTCCTTTTGATTAAACTCAACATTAAACTTAACTATCCATTTGGAAACTACTATTTTTATAACTTATTTTTCTGTTGAAGACAAAGTATCGATATTGAAAATTTATTAATACTTGATTAGCGGTATCATCTACAAACACATATTTGATAGTTATCCTATTAAATTTAATTGGATAAAAGGGACAACAAACTGCACATAATACTGACGAAAGTTTCAATTAATGTAAAATACACGCCTATTTCAAACAGTTTAAACAAACTCTTACGAAATCCTTGGACTCGTTCTATGACATTAATTACCTGTAGTACTTGCAACCTTTGGAATCGTGTTGAATATGCAATTCGTTTACAACCACCAGACAGTGTGACTATTATTCTCGACTGACATTACTGTCAGGCTATCTCATTATGCTTATATCGCTGACGTCATTATAATGTTGGGAAATATTTTAGGACAAAGCAGAGCATGCCAGGTCTTTTCACATAAGTTAGAAACATATTATCTGGTAATTTACCAGACCTGGTTTTCTTTGCATAATGCTGGAACCATACAGCACCATAAGATGTACCAAACAATTAAAACGATTGTTTTCTATTTTATATTTCTACTCATGATTTATGTTTGTAAGTGTAAGTTGTGTCCGCAACATTATCAAGCATTTATATATCCTCTATTTAATGTTGTTACATATCTACTAAAGAAGGAATTAGTTATGAATGAGTTAATAAATACATGCCTACTAGATATGAAACTGATTAAGCTTCGCTCAGACCCAGTCTTCCGCAAGACTACTTCTTCTCTTAGGCCTAAACTAGAAGTTCACCAAGCCCTTCAATTTCAGTTTATGCTTAAATATAATTGTATTACTTGTATAACAACACAATTTATAAAGTTAATGAAATTAAAATTAATAGAAACTGTTTGCTGTAATATCTATTGTGGGCTTAGCGAATTTAATATGCTCTCATGAACTTAGATAGGATTGAAAACTAAGTAATGAATTATCATCAGTCTCAGGAGCTTGGTGAATATTGACTCAAATTAAGGTCTGAACAGTGGCCTATGTGAGCTTTACTCCTTTGCATGCTTAATGATGAGTATACAAAGGATAAAAACATGAATCAATTAACGGCAAACGTAATGTTGATATGCAAGTATATATGCCACGAATTCACTATTGACGGTCCAATATGTTAGTGAACTAAATGATCGATGATGAGAATTTCGTCATAACTTACATTAATCATCAGGGAGAGTGAACATACCAATTTTGGAGCAAGTCTTCTTTGAAAATAAAACTTCATACAAAAACATAAAACTACAAGGTCAATAACACCAAACCAAAGCTTATAACCGACCGAGATTTTATTTAATTCGGTTATTTCATTTTATTACTTTATATTTGTCTCTCGTGTTTTCAAATTTGAAGGTGTGTTTGCTTACCCACGCTTACACCAATTATTGGTCGCATCCTCCCTGATGTTGTTACTTAACCAAAAATCTTATCAAGACCTACACAATACGGCGACCGAGGATAATGTAAATGTATTGATATAAATCCATGCGAAGTAAACTGTGCTTTTGAAAAGAAATTTTTAAATTTAATCATATCCATATCTCCTGAACACCAAGTCTGATGAATATTTCGCAGACTATTGTATCGACTCCATTAAACACAACTAAAACACAACTAACTACAGTTATCTCTGATCACTTTAGGTATTTGTATACATCGCTGAGTAACATAAATCACGTCTGTGTTTTTTTGTCTCCCTCGAGAAAATGTCCGAACTGGATTTGATTGTTTGTCCAGCATCACATCATCGTATATTTCGAGATTATTATAAATTCCATCGAGGTCATCTTGAGATGGGGCTTCATCAATATCAGTGATAAAATCAATAATATCATCTCCGTCTTAGTCCAACAATGTTGCGTTTTGCTAAAATTTTAAAGCACATCGTAGCATCTCTAAACTTCAATTGACCGAGCCAACAAATAAAACTTATTCCACTTTATGCACCTCATTATCAGGTTAAGTAACAATGGCGTCTTACCTATGATAATTGCTCTGATAGAATTCGGTAGCGCTGGATGATGCTTGGCTGGCTCTTGCTTTGTGCCGCTTGGAAATCAATGATATCCATGTTGTACCTAAATAATAAAGAATATTATGTTCGATGTAGAGCATCCACCCCCAACAGTGGATGAACAACAATAATAACAGAAAATAAAAAGCATGCACTTCAGGCAAGTGTGTAAAATGTGGTACAAGCAAATACAATTTTATCTACCTTTACAAGTCAAAGAAAAGAGGTGGTGATATCTCATCTTCACTAGCAAAATTACCAGGAGCTCCATAAGCTTAATGCCCAGGAAAAATCATCTTCCTGGATATAATTATTGTGGTCCTGGAACCCGACATGATATCCGACTTGACGAGAAAGACCAGCCAGGACCTGGAGAGTATCTAATAAATGCTATCGATCAAGCGTGCCATGTTTATGATGTAGCTTATAAAAACAATGATCTAAAACAACGACATGTTGATATGTGAAGCTAATTCACTCATTAAATTCCATAAAATATAAATCTTTAGAGAAAAACTTGCTAGATTCATAGTAAAATCTGCGAAAGGTAAACTAGTGTTAGGGGCTGGTAATTAATCAACCAGTTATTAAAATAATGGAATCTATTTATCATAGACAAAGAGGATATTGGAGGGGAGAGCAGCGATTAGTAAACTTGCTGATGCAGCAAATGCCAAACATTATGTTGCTTCAAAATGGTTAGAACGTCGGTCAATATAACAAATTTACCTACCACCACCTAAACAAATTCAGTATGCCCATCTCGATGTCAGCGCTCACAAAGAAGTTCATCAAGCAGATATTTTATTTTTACCACACAATACTATTAAAACAAATATAAGTCAATCATGCACATACAAAAACGCGTTGACTGTCTTTGATGTTGCAAGCAGATATAAAGAAGCAGAACCACTATCAAGTAAAACAGCAGCTGAAGTTGCATCTACGTTTAAACGAATATATCAACGAGGACCCTTGCTATGGCCACAGTTGCGAAAGGTTAATCCCGGCAAGGAATTTATTGTTGTTGTATCAGTACTGATGAAAAAACATAACGTCAAATTCAGACGAGGACATACCGCAATTCATCGCGATCAGACAATTGTTGAAAAATTTAATCGAACAATTGCTGAATGATTGTTTGGATATCAACATGCAAAGGAAATATTTCAGACAGACAAGAGGTCTCGTGAATGGGTTGCAAGACTACCAAGTGTAATAGCTGCCTTAAATAATAAAATTAGTCGTTCAATTTCTATGAAACCTACCAAAGCGATCACTAAAAACATGTCCAAAGCAACGATATTACTCCGTTTCAAAACAACCTGTACTAGGTAATGTGACTGTAAGATATTTATATCAACCTGTGGACTTGAAGGTTGAACAAAAAGAGCAACTGATCCTATCTGGAGTGTGACGACACGTGCAATTTCCAGCGTGGCAGGATCCACGGGTAAACTTCCAATCTACAGAGTAGATTCAACTGCTCCTCAGCGTGGATTTTTACGTGAACAATTACTCGTAATTTCTGAAGACACATAGTTACTACCGCGTTCATTTTTGTGAACTAGCGCCTCGATGTGGACTATATTCAAGAAAGTCAGCATCACATTTTCGTGTGTTCCCAAGACTACGATTAACTTTATATAAGGGAAACTGTCTTGGATTATTCGTTGAATTTTGCCCAACATTACTGTGTTACAGCTCGCACGATTAGTATTCTGTTGTTGTTTCAGCGTAATGATTAATTTAGCATCGAAATCAAAGTCGTGCTTATTTTTTTTGTCACAATGTTTATAACTAACTAATTTTGTTTCTTACTACATGATTTCCATTGCTAGCAGTTTGATTATTATTTTCTGTGAAGTCCATGATAACCTTCCGCAGCTGAGATAGTATTCTGACTTGAGACACTGCGAGATAAACTAAGTTTGACCATTCGATGCGATCATCAACAATCCAAATATTAGCATCATAAATAGTTGATCTATGTGATGAGTGAATCGTGATGGCATATCCTAGCGTCCATGGATATTTGTCCATTGTTAACGCGCTCTCAGCAACACTCATAGGAACAAAAGCAATAACAGTTAACGCAAGATTTTGTCAGCTATCTCAACCAGGAATTTCAACGTCGATATTTTGCCATCGAGTATCTGCTGGGCAATAGCACAATGGTACTGGTAGATTTGAAAACTTTACTTTATATAACATAAATAATTGTTGTTGAATTGTATTACCAACTTTCTTTCGACTTGAAACTATCAAATAAACTATCAAATTTGTAGGCGTCCAATACATCTTGTCACAAATAATATTACCAAATCGGCGTTTTCGAAGAAATATAAACAAAAAATAATACATCAGTATTTCCCATCGTCTTAGATGCAAACACTCATAATAAAGGGATGGAACTCTGTCGGGTAAAAATAAAGAGCGATTATAAAGTTATCTTTCCTGTATTTTACAATAGAATTCACATATAACTAAATTATAATTTTGGTCATTTTTCCCATCGATTTGCAAAGAAATTAAAACAAATGTATCTTACTTCATAATATAACTCTATTGTAAGACAGAAATTCACAGTCAACAACAAGGTCAAGGGATATAACTATGTCAGGTAAAGGTAGATCATGCATCTTATGAATATTTTTGTTTTTACTGATGGTAATTGATATTTTGGTTGATTTTTAAAAAACGTAATCCTTATTTTTCTTAGTCTGTCAGGTTTCTTGCTTCCTCTAGATTTTTTTAGCGGTAATAGTTAAGAAAATACAAACAGCGAATAGTCCAAATTGCGTCAGCTACTTTTGGATTTTTATGTATTTGTTAGCTTAACCGTGTTATTATTCGAACATCAACATAAAAAGTAAGCCTCCCACCATGCCTCGACGTGGTGGGTGTTCTTCTTGCTTTCTCTCGGGGGTTGATTCGGGGTGGGGGGAGATGGATGCGCATACATAAGATAAACGTAACATTGTTTTGTCTGAGAGTATAATAGAGATTGCTCTATAAATAGATACAGCTCCTCTTCCCACACGAGTCGAAAGTGTATATCAACGACAGACTGTCTATTTAAATCCAGGTGTTCCAGCAAAAAAATAATAGATCGGATACAGCGCTATAAAATCTAGTTGTGTTATTTGTAGACCAGAATCAATATTATGATCACGTCCCATGAATGTCATCAAACGATGATATGCACGTGCTACTTGATTATTCCCAAAATTCAATAATATATCTTCGGATGGTTCTTGATGTCCATTTATTCTCAGCGAAACTTCAGTAATACCAAGTTTGTCAAATATCATTAGACTGTGTGTTTGTGAGCTCAATCGTGTAGCATCTTGGAAAGCAATAAATATATGTCGCGGTGAAGAAACATCTTGCTGTGATGTTATCTGCCATGTGAATAAACCATTAGTGTTACTTTGAACACTATTTGTTGTCACCGTAAAACAATTATAATGCCGATTTACCACCAGATTCCATAACGGAGAGCAACCGCTGTTATTCAGCGAGTGATGGTATCATTGTTGGCATCCACAGCGAAAGTTTTGAGTTTTGTCAGCATTACTTTACCAGCATCAACGATAGTACTCCAGATTGCATCATCATCAGTAGCCATTCTTACAAGCACATCTGTATGATTGGCTCCAAAAATAATGTTTCTAACATTTCTGCAAAATCCAAAGATGTAGGAGAGTGGAATTGCACATGAAAATATTCTACTTCCATCTTTAAGCATTGATCGATGGATTATGTAGCATGAACCACCAGCGATACATCAAGGTCAGCGGCGTTTTTTTGTCGTCTTATAATATACTGTATGTTATTAGGGTGTTCAGAAGTGTCTTTTGCAAACATCATTGACGGACCGGGTGATCTTGAATAATCGTCGGAACATCTTGCAAGACCCAATATCGTCGTGATAACATCGACGTTGTTCTGGAATATTTCAGTATTTGTTTCCTCAATAATGTATGTAGCTCTGTTAAATAACACGATAATACCAATGTTATTGAAACCAATTCTAACATCAGCTCAGGATGCAGTATTATCTGTTTTCAAAATTTCACCTTCTACTTCAATAAATGCTTCAGCGGGTAAGAAATATTTTCTTGTATCCTGAACCTGAAGTTCGATTAGTCCACTCTGATTTAGCTCTCGTGCGTCATAAGAATAATATTGAAAATCACGCACATATTCATCTTTAAGAACTGGCCCATCCATGTCAAATGCTGAGTCAGATATACGTTTCAACATGTTATTATCACTGTTATCGTCTAGCACGAAAACCACTTCCTGCTATTAGACAAGCTGTTTCTTTAGACAGGGGTATACCAGCTAACTCTGCTAATTTTTGATTTGCAGCTTGATTTATTATTTTGCTGATATTTGAAAGCATCACTTCAGTGCTGGGTAATTTCACTGGCCGGCGTTTTCGTAGCATTAATCTTGCTAGTCTGTCCTTGGTCGCTGAGATTTCTTTACTAGCAACATCACCGACTGCACCAATACCTTTATCACGAACAACGTCAGTAGCTTTCATTGATAATTGTTTTGCAATCGGTATATCATTTAGAGCTATCCTTTGAAACAGACTCTAAACAACATCACCGAGTCGATCGCTCTGTATGTTGGTAATCGTGAATTTATCACCCTTACCATTATGTATGATCATCTTATTTTCTTGTCACTGATCTAATTGCATACCCTCAATCACTGTGATCATCATCAACGATTTCATCGATTAGAGACCGATACCCATTGATGTCCATGATTCCGCTTGTAAATAATCGTTGACAAATATCAGCTGCTTCATTTATAATTCCTGGAGAAACATTACCGGCACGTGTTCCGCCAATCAGAATTTCTAATGGTTCAGCATCTGCAAGGAAGTAATTTGGACACGAAATAATAAGACCACTTCCAGTTGCTCCTTCTTCCTCACTTGTTGTTTTATCCGCTTTGTTCTTCCTTGCTCTTGAGGCTGATTTCCTTTTTGCCTTTGTTTCTGTCAAGTTGCTGCTTCATTTCTTCTTCTTTTAGTCTCTTTTCTTGCTTTATTTGTTCAATCTACTCATATACTTTCTGGCTAAAGATGCCAAAATAATTAATATCTTCCTTATATCTAATTTGCGAAATATCATTAGCAATGCGACATAAATCCCTAATCCAATCGGCATTTTTTAAAAAGAATTTTAACATATTCAGGTTTTACATACTTATATATATCACGATATCAACACGCGGTAATATTAATTAATTGGTCTGGGTCTTTGATAGCGGCAATACGTTCGGGCGTGAAGTTTCCCATGATATTAATTATGACCCTTGAAAGACGTTGTGGCTCATATTCAGGTTGTGGTTGAGGAGGTTGCTGGGGTGGTTAAGTAGGTTGCTGGGGCGGTGGTTGAGCTGCTTGAAGACGACCACCAGTATCAACAGGCAATGCCTCAAGGGCTTTTTGATTCGCCTCAATTGCTGTAACAATTTTCTTTGTTGGTTCGACAATTGGTTTGAATAATTTTTATGTACCTTCCACTAATCCCACCTGAGACTCCTGGCGAGCTTGTAATTTTTGTTTCACAGAATCACGGACTGGAAGATATTTATTAATTGCATCTAATCGTTCTCGAGCAAATCTGGCTGTGTAAGATTCCAAAGTTGGCATACAATTACACATTATTATTTTATACCATTAAATTAATTAATTACTCACACATTACAGCACCAGGAAGGGTGCGACCAATAATGAGTGTCCGGTTGGGTAAACGAACACACATACAAATTTGAAAATACAAACGACAAAGATAAAGTAACAAAATGAGCTAACCCAATTAGGGAAAATATCGGTCGGTTGGAGGCTTGGTTTGGCGTTATTGACCTTGTATTTTTATTATTTGTCGTATGAAGTTTTATTTTCAAAGACGACTTGCTCCAAAATTTGTCTGTTCACCCTCCCTGGTGCTTCAAAACATCCAACTTCATCTATCTCTCCCAAGCTCTCTTCCAATAGCTACCCCCCCCCCCCCCGTGGTATGTTCAACATCCTTGCTGCTTCATAACATCCAGCTTTAACTTTCTCACCTTCACTCTCTTCCCTTACCTCCCCTCTCTCTTTATATAAAAAAAAGAATAAAATGCAGGAAAAAGTCCCCAAAATCCCCATACTGAAGTTGATGACGTGTTTGTGGTGGATACTAATGTGTTGATGTGTCAATATTATTTTGTTGAATCACAGAAATATAATTCCAGGTCTGAATATACTAAAAATTCAAGTGAATGCCTCAATCCAAGTATTTTGTCAGTGGACCTTTGCATTTCCATAGAAAATAATCACTTGAATTATATAATTTGAATAAAAAAGATTCCAGTCTAAATCAACTGGCCAAGTTTACCAAATACAGAAGGGTAGTGAAAAACTGATGAAATCACATTTGTTAGATTCTTTACGATTGATACATGGAAAATGAGCCATATTTCTTTAATTAGACGACTTACTGCATAGTTTGCATTCATGCATAGCATGGAAATTCTTTCACGATTGTCTACAAAGCCCAGCACTATATATATATTGCATGGCAAGTCTTTCAAGGCTATCTAAATATCCCAACACTATGTATATATAGCCTGGCAAGTCTTTCAGAGACTATCTTCAAAGCCCGACACTATGTATATATAGACTGGTAAGTCGTTCAAGGCTCTCTACATAGCCAGACACTATACTATAACTCAACCATTCTCGTAGAATCAATGCAAGCAACCCAGAGTCCGATAAGCTCTGGCCTTACGAGGAGCAGTCAAGTTCTGGAAGATACTGACTAATTACTATTACGAGCATAAGATATGCACAGGAAACGGATGCATACTAAATACTATATCGTCCTTTCTGTATCACTCTTGTGCACAGCATCTAATAGATGGATTATATATATATATATATATATATATATATATATATATATATATATATATATACTAAGCTATACAGAAACTGCACTCATTGTCGTATAAAGCCATTTGTTGCTTCATTTAGCAATTAGTTTTTGAATATCTATTTTTATTCATATTGACTAATGACACGCGGATGATTTAAGCGGAGAAAGAAGAGCACAACATACACATCATGGTTAGCTACTTGAACATTGAAAGCCCTGGTTTCACATATTGGCTAGCACATAGCAACAAAAGTGTTTTACATATATGCTAAGCGAAATGGGAAACTAGCAAGAGGTACTTAAAGCATTTAAATGTATTTCAATTACATTTAAGTCAATAATATTATTTCTTTAACATTGCTGCCAACGATACAATAGTTTATATCCTGCATTTCTAACATTCTCTTTTCCATTGCTACGTGTGACTACATTTTGACATCATTCATAAGTCCAGAGACATCGTCGCATGACAGTTGAAACTAAACCAAGATAGTTTTTTAAGAAACGGACGAGAGAGAGAGAGAGAGAGAGAGGAAACAGGTTAGGGTTAGGATTATGGTTAGGCAGACAAGCCATAAAAAGCATTTATTCAATTCCCATCTCCACGTTTTTTATTGGTCGGTTCGTCTGCTTCCTTACGAGCTGCATACCATCCCCATAGAGGTAAAGTAAGACAGATGGAGGGTAGATCGGCTTTCAGACATTATAATATTAAATAAAATGTTTTAGTGTTTCTAAACAAATATTAGTAGGGTTTATAAAACATAAAGAAGCAAATAAAAAACAGCATTAAATAGATTACAGCACGTATATTCTAGCTTACAAAAGGACGTATTTTACAAGTCCTGTTGTGCTGTTTATGATTAGTATCATTATTTGTACATACTGCAAGAACTCCCATGGAACGTTTATAGCTAGACGTTAAAATGTCCCAGGTTCTCGTAGGTTACATGATGCAAGTAGACTTTTAGTTTTTATTCTAATACTCCAAATGATTCCTTGTATTCTCCACGGTATGAGAGAGAGAGAGAGAGAGAGAGAGAGAGAGAGAGAGAGAGGAAAGCAAAGAGTTTCCATGAAATCCTGGGAAATGTTGATCTTATTTAGAAGTAGGAGATTATTAATATTTTTTTCTCTTATTATTTTGGCACAAAGCTAATGATTAATTCGTCAAAGATTTTGAGAATATAGAATACATAGCCTACTATTGAAACATAACCAAATATTGAAACAATATTTATAATTCAGTAGTAATGCTCAACGGACAGATCACAATTTGATATACCAACAGTATCTGTGTTACAATCTGCTTTATATCAACACTTTAAAAGTCATGCTATTTTTAATACACACACACACACACACACACACACACACACACAAACATATGTAATACACACACACACACACACACACACACACACACATATATATATATATATATATATATATATATATATATATATATATATATATAAACGAAAATATGTCGGCTGCTAAAGATAATTGATAATTGTATTTGTGCATGGTTGTCTTTTTCAAGTCTTGTTAATTTAAACCGCTTGGTTTAAATGTTCTAAGGAGGCGTATCCAATAAGATTTATTTTTCTTTCCTGGTTTGGGAACTCCAGATGGGTTGTGTGCAGTTGCAATGGGTGTTATATCAATGAAAGTGTGGCCATAGAAGGGGAAGTGTTCTACGACCGGGCTTCTGTTCAGCTTCTTTGTTATCCAATCATATATATGAAGGTTGATCATTCTGTGTAGCTTTTCAGTTTCTCCGACATATGTATCTTATATGTTATGAGATAAATTAGATTCTCTGTTTTGCACATTTTGTTTGGACCATGTATGTTTAGTTTGTCTCTAGTCTCTGTGGTAGAAAAATGTCCTGGTCTCTATCATATGTTGACAGGATTTGCACCTTGTATCGCCACAGTGGCCAGATTGACTAGGGTGGTCTTGATTAGTGATTGGCGTTAGCTTTGCTTTGCTCTGACTAGGATGTCCTTGAGGTTTTTTGGTCTCCGGTACGCCACAGCAGGTTTGTTAGGGAGTAATAACTTTTGAGCATCCGACGATTCTGCGAAGGGCCAGTGTTTCCCGATGATTTTACATACTTTGGGGTTGTCTGGATGGTAGGCCAGGATATATGGTATCCTATCAGTCTCTTCCTTCTTTCCATATTTTAGTAGGTCATCGTGGTTTGTTTGTTTGAAGGTAGAAGATAAAATATACCAGCCCTTGGGTTTTCTGGGCTTAAGTAGTTTCTCGTTTGCTGGTCTATCTGCCCGATTTGGTACGCGTCGTCAATAATATCAGTGATGGTTTTTGCATATTCCAGTGTTGGATCATGGTCCAGTTTTTGGTAGAACCTACCGTCACTTAGTTGTCTACTTGCTTCACTGATGTAGTATTTCCTATTCATAATGACCACAGCGGAACCCTTATCTGCAGGTTTAAATATGATGTCTGTTCTGCGTTTCACTGAGTGTTTGGCATCTCTTTCTACTTTTGTCAAATTAGTGAATTTGTTAGTATGGTCGATGCGACTGAAAGAGCCATTTTAAATGGAGCTCATAAAGGCTTATAGATCTGGAATTGACCTTTTTGGTGGGATCCAATTACTTTTCTTTCTGAATATGGGTTGGTCTCAACTTACATTCTCCTCTGTTTTATTTATTGGTTGCAAGGCAAAATGGGCCTTGAGTCTTAATCGGCTGCTAAACACTTCAGTGTCCTTTTTCAGCTTCCCTCTGTTATATGTCTTTGGACGGGGGCAGAAACTAAAATCCTTCGGTACAAGTTTTATTTCTGTCTCCGTAAGTTCTAACTTTGAAATATTGACCCTTGAGTTAGTAACAGTTGAATTAGTTTTTCCTATAGAGTATTTACTATTCTTACTTTTACGGCGGTTTAAATCAAGAAGACTAGGAAAAAAAAAGGAGAAAAAAAAACATGGACAAATACAATTATCTTTTGCTGCCGACAAGCATTCTTCACATAATTCTCTAAATTTGCTTAATAGGCTATGACTACTATGACAATGAAATATCCTAGCTATAATTTGGGCTTACATAAATTTACATAAAATAACAGATGTCGTTATGACTCATCAATTTCTAGGTCAATGCAAACATTTTCCAGTAACAGCAACAAGCCGAAATAAACTAGTTTAAACACAATACAAATTAAAAGGTTTAATTCATGTAGAAACAGCCAAGAAAAGTTTCGCAAACATAATCGTTTTTCTGTTTCATTCGTTTGTCTTGTCTATATTTTGTATTTGCATTTGGAAAAGACTCATTAAAGAGTCGAAAGTGCTCATGTTTGATAGATACTAGTTTCACACTGTTTGCTATCAGTTTATTGGATATATATATATATATATATATATATATATATATATATATATATGGTTTGATCTTTCAGGAAACGAATGGGGCTATGAAGGAAAGATAGGTAAGTTTTCATTTGTTTCTGTATTTGAATTTCTTTAAACATTATTTGAGAATGGTAAATCTAATGCCTCTTTGTTTATATAGATACATTTATGAAAAAAAGAGTCTTTTGATTTCTTTCTTTTTCTCCTAAAGTGTTGCGGGATAATGGACCCATAATTAATAATACAGATCCCGTAATCCTATATATATATATATATATATATATATATATATATATATATATATATATATATATATATATATATATAGATAGATAGATAGATAGATAGATAATGTTTAATATTTGTCCTTAGGTTCTGCGCGGTACGCAGAGATTCAGATCTTATATTGTCAATTACGAGCAATTATAAAAACTTTCTATGATAGATTTTGCGTCAGATGAAAATTGTGATCAAAATCGTCGTTTGAAACATTCATCGAAGCATTGAAATATATATAGACTATCTAAAAATATCTATTTGGAAGTTTTGTTTCATAAATGCACGCACATATTCACTAATACGAACTTGTTTCTGCATATTTTTTTTTTTTGTTATTCTTTCGTAATGACAGATTATTTCACCCTTGAACGAGCTTGACACTTTCTGTCATGGTAGTTATACATACAGACCTAAAGATGTACTTATAACTATCTGTGTCAGTCAACATAGGACGTTGTTATCGTCTTAGTGACTTCACTTGTGTCTTCTTGACAGTGTTTTGTGATTGACCCTTTGGACCTTCGCTCATGGTTTTATACATATTTATGTTATTGTTCTCTCTCTCTCTCTCTCTCTCTCTCTCTCTCAGAATATACATCGAAATGATGATAAAGATATCGACTATAACTGTCCACATACTCAAAAACAATTAACCAGCTATTCATCAATCAGAGTAACCAGGTTATGTGTCAAAATGCAAGACAAATGTTCTGGGTGTCACAAGCTGGGACGTTGCACAAAACATCGAAGTAAAAGGGAATAGAGAAAAGGAGGAAAACGAGATTTCGTAAGAGGACGAAAAAAAGAAAACCCATTCCATCCCAAAAATTAATTGTCGCTTCAGGACATTGATATGAACAAATGTGGATTTTGTGAAATAAATGAAGGTTCAGTTTCAGTGTGATTCCTATCTCACGAGCAAATAAGAGCTTTAGTAATATTATTATTATTATTATTATTATTATTAATGTGATGTAGACACATACCCAAATGTATCACAAATACCATTACAAAATTGCACAGACAGAAAAATAAAATCGCGTTTAAAATTGTGTTTTGAATTTCGGAAAATTCAATTTTTGCAATATTTTAATTGTCAATTTGATTTTAATGTGTATCACAACATTTTAGCTTTAAAAACCTTGTATATTTTTTCTAGTAATGGTTGTTTATTTACTTTCTAGTCTTTAAAGTTTGGTTTTATCCTTCATTTTTTGTTTTTTAAATTGTATTTAAAAATGTTTCCTTTCAATTGTTTCCTTTTGATATTTTTGTTTTGAATTTGCTTATTTTGTTTAGAAAATGTATTCCCTTGTATTATTATGATATGCGCTAGTTAGGCTTTTGCTTTGTTTTTATTACACTTCTAATTCTAATTTTTTTTCCCTTTTTTGTTCAAGATTATTACCATCATATTGCATTAATTTGTTTTGAGATTTTTAATCCTTTAGTAACATTTTATTTTGTTTCATTTTAAACAATTTTCCTTTAGCTGCTAAATTGCTTTATTTAGATTTGGAAGAAAGAATAAACATTTAACAGTTTCATAACTTGTCTGTTTTTCAGTATCTTCCTATTCTTATATCACTATCTTTAATCCTGTTTACATTGTTGCTTTGTGGGTTTTGTTTTGTAATCTTGAAATTTCTCGTAGGTTAAGATTCATGAGGTATAATACACTTTTTCCAAAAGTAAAACGTTTTCTTTAAATATATTTCAATTTGTTAATTGAGAAATTAGAAGGAATTATATATATATATATATATATATATATATATATATATATATATATATATATATATATATATATATATATTAGGACGTGAAAAATCAGCGAGGGATAAATGAGTACAATGAAGAAATGGACCCAAAATTCTAGCACGTATTATAGGGAAAATAATATAACAGTTTATATGTAAGTGAATCAAAAATATGAAAGAATGACTGATTTGTCTTCTCCTTATTAGTATCATCTAGAGTTGTAAATCTGAATGATGAGGAAGGTACTGCAAGAAATGAGAACGACAATTTAGAATTCAATAAACCATTTATAAATATAAAATTAATATATAGCGTTCGTTCTTTGAAAAGTAAACCGCTAGGTCCCGACAAGATTGTGGTCATTTGTTACCAGTTGACTTTACCACGCATTGTTCAGTTTCCCAATGTCCTCTTTAATACGATCTTTCAAAACGGGAAATTCCTAAGGAGTGGCTTAAATGTATAATATGCTCGACATTTAAGAATGGGAATATGAATGAGCTGAGCATTTACAGGGGGATTTCTTTTATAAACGCACTCGGCAAAATATTCACATCTATTTTTAACTGTTGCATAGGCAGACATAAATGAATACTCTAAATAGAATAATCTCAGGCTGGCTTTATAAACACTACACGACTTGTGATGATATTTTCTGTTTGCAAGCAATTATTCAGAGGTAAATATGAAAATATTGTGGTAGGGTTTACGGTTGTTGGCTTTGACAAAGCTTTTGATTTTCTACAACATAATAAACTATTTTTTTCTCTTGTACAGACATGTTTTGTTGGAAATATTTTACAAGATTTTAAAATAAGCATTTCTGTTTGAAAAGGTGTGTACGAAAGCCATATGGATACTTCAAATGCAATGTAGGAACAACACAAGGATGTGTTCTAAGCCATGTCCTATTATGGTTAATAAATGGGGTGGGGTATGAGTATCTCGAGAAAGCAATTTAAGAGTTTGTAAAATATATCGTAACGTACCAAATACTGTGAATAATTATGTTAGTTTTGGTGAATGTGGAAGGTACTTATCTTTTCAGATGTATAATGTACTGGACAAATACTATACATTCGCCAAAAAGCAGGTATCACTTCCACGTTGTTAAGCAACCCGGATGACGCTGGCAAACACACATGGGGCAGTAAAGTAAAAACAAAAATGTTGTATTCTCTCTTCGGTTTGGTTATGCATGGCTAGAGCAATAAATAAATAACAGAAACAGATTTCTAAATATGTTTAGACTACATCTATTTGAATATTCGTTACAGATCTGATCAGGTAAAATACGCGTTTCTACAAAACATGTTTATTATAGTCAGTACAAGTTGCTATTGAGATTGAGAAATATGCCAGTATTATCCGGATCGATTTCATAGTGAGTAAAGCATACACAAACATGTCAACATTTGCGAACCACCATTGGTTCTAACAGTGACTTGATGCGGGTCCAAATCTGCACAAATATATTCGGCAAATATTGGGTGCATACTGCTATGTTTTTATTGCATTAAATAGACAGTGCAACGAACAAATACACATCATTCAATAATGGGCAAATATAGCATGTTTTGAGGGAGAACTTTGATACAACAATATTTGTTTTCTTCACATCAAGGACCAAGCAATTGGCATATTAACTTCCCCCACTGTGCCGGATTCCGCCAATCGCCTGTCAGCATCAGAATGAACGAGGTTATCGTGGACAGTAACTGGCTGGTTCCATTTACAATGAGTGGTTATGACACCCGAGATAACTTGCACATGCATCTAGAAAACACTGGGTATACCGGTAATCAGATATATGTATTGATTTATTTAAATCTAAGCGTCAAATCATGACAATCAATATATAATATGTTTGAATTACAGGCAGATAAATAAATAAATAAATAAATAAATAAATAAATAAATAATAATAGCAACAATTTGATCGTTTAGTTTGCAGGAATCAATCCAGCTTAAAATGTAGTTGGATATTTATGCTTCAATGGAAAACGCTGAAAATGGAACAGCTATTTAAGTATTTATTCTAATTATCAATTTCAAGGAGAAAACCTGAACATTGAAGAATATCCGTAGACTTTTTGTACGTAAAGAGGTATATTGTTTACAAAGAAGAGACGCTCACAACAACATTCATTATTTTCAATTCAAGAGAACAAGCATAGTGTCAATATCAATACTTGAACATCAATATTATTTTACTTAGTTGTAATATATTTTAAAGATATTTTGGGCCATTTCGAACATCTTCGAGTTTTCCTTGCAGTCCAGGTAAATATTCAGGGTGAGCCAATTTCCATTAGTGGGGGAGGTCTGAATAGTATTTACATAGCCGAGCAGTTCCATTTCCATTGGGGAAGGGTTGATCAACGTGGTTCTGAGCATGACGTCGATGGAATATATTTCCCTATGGAGGTAGACAGAAAATAATTACGTATCATACTGTTAACTATGCTAATAACGAGCATTCAGAGACTTTATAAATTAGTGGATATGGGCTGTGTTGTTGCATATTTTTTGCGTCTTTTGAGTAAATCAGTTAACAAAGGAAACAAAAATTAAGATGTAATCATATCAGAAAATGTTCCAATGGCTCTAGAACCCTTGCACTGTTTACTCGAAACTCTCGATCCTGTCCTTTAAACAAGTGTTGACATCATAGAGGTGATGACATCGTAATACGCATGGCGGCAAAGAAACTACGAGGCGCTAACACCCAAAATCCAAAGAGCTTGCTCTAATAAGTGTCTTACAGATAGATATAAACTTTCCCTATATTTGACCTATAGGCGTGATTTTGCATGTTTTGTTTCTCTTAATACGTTCCCCGATCACATTAACTATACTGACTATAAGCCCTACTAACTCAGAATCAAGCCCCCTCCCTCCAAGACGCGAATTGGTCTTACTGTCTATAAAATATAGACAAAGGGCAATAACTCTTGGCCATTGCTCCATCTGCCTCCTTCAGGTGACGCAAGTTTAAAACTTTTGCTGTGAACTGGACAAAAGTAGTTCAGTTCGATTCGCAAAAACCAGTTGGACTTTGTGCGGTTTTAATCCTTGTATTGAGGACTACATTATGTTCATACTTATTACATCTTATTCTACAGGTTATATACTTTAGTTTTTAAATTTCGACAATATTTATGTGACTGAGCCTTTGCGTTTCTGACCACATGGTTCTCACTACTACATTGTACTAGGATAACGTATTCGTTGTATAGCTAGTGTCTCTTAACCTTATCAACTGTTATTATTATTTATTTTCTTTCTCTATTAGTTTTGTCGTTTTAGAATATAACTATATTATACTAAATGCAAAAAAGTGAAGGACAGCGTGGATTCAAATGATCCATGCATTACTTGTACCACGAGTATATCTTCAGTTACATGCCATATGTGGGCGAATTGGTCATATACTGCATGGTAGACAGTACTTAGGAAAAGCTAAAATAACACGGAGCGACGGGGAAAATCAAAATCTGAGATTACTGGTGTACTGAATATCCCCTAGCATAATGGGTGTCTGACATTGCTAACGTCATTAGCTATTATTATTATTATTATAATCATTTTCCTTCTTTATTCATTTGCCTTTTCAGAGCCTAACAATGACGACATGCACATTTGGTACAACAGGCGAAGACAAAGCTTGTTAGTTCTGGCTAACCTTTTCCCGTCCATTTGCCTTCTTCTGTCAAACCGAGATCTTTAACATTATGGGGTTATAATTTCCACGAAATTCTAGGTAGCCCAATGGGCATAAGTCACCCCACATGTCCAAGCGTCGCCTTTAGGCATGTAAGGCTGGTTTATGGGGTTATCAATGAATTGAATGAACCCTACCATCTAGCCACACCTTCGTTTGATGCCGTACCGGTTACTGACCTCCCTTTGCAGACGTCCAGGGGCATGCTACCGATAAGTTCAGTGACTGTATATATTTCATCGTATACCTTACCATGTCTCCGCTATAGACATATTTTGATTTCGAGAAGCGGGTCCGATCCGGTCCGACAACAACATCTTACAGAGACGGCTAGCCGTTCAGTGATGGTTTACCCTCTAAAACGGTACAGTGAAATGCAGCCGAAATGGCCGCGGGTATGCATTATATAGATGTAGATCTTGATCACGACCAGGATGACCCACACACTGAGTGTGTTGATAAATCAGAGGATATATCACACTCCGTCCTCCATGTAGAGTACTGATTATAGGTTTAAAATGGCTATCGAGGAAATATATCGGTAGATACTGACGACGAGAAAGCCAACCCTTCCTTCTGTCTCCTACCACAGTCGGAAAAAACAAACACATAGCGGAGAGTCTCTCTTTAAGATTAGTAATTCGGGCAGTTCCAAGCCGTTTTAATGAGAGTCAAATATCAGCGTCAGTAATATCTCACTGGTATAGAACTCATTCAGATGCCATTTGTATGGATCTCCCGGAGTTAAACAAAACCTACACCGCAGTCAATATGACATCGCTTACTTATTAAACGAGTGATAACAGAGTTATGCATGTCACTTTCGCAACACTTCTTCGCTTTAGGATTTGGAGTCGTTTGCTATTTTCAGGCTGTGGAAAAGGCTAGAAACGATCACGTCTCGAAGTCTACGGCTAGAATATCCAAGGTGATTAACAAGTTGGCCCACTAAGCTGTGTATACTTTGACGGCATATGATAAGATGGATCTTGTGCGAACGGACACATGCTTACGTTTCAACTCGCCTAAGCTTCATCGCGCACTCACAGTACGAACTATTGACTACTGATCATGTCCACTGTTTAGTGGATATATAAACACGGAGACAGTCATTCCAAGAACTGCCATAACGGTTCTCTTCACATCAATCACATTATAGATCATCTTCCAATATCCCTCAAAGACGGGATCACAGGAAACGAGAGGATGCGGAATCGTCCGTTTCTCAATCCAAAAAACAGCCACGATCCTAACCCAATCAACTGAGACAATCTGCTGACCAGTCTCTGATGCAGTCATCTCATGGGTAATTATCCTCCCCAAAAGCCTTGACACTCTCGCCGTTGATTTGTGTGCCTGACCGCTCGCAGACAACTTCCAGGCTGCAGACTTTTGTTTTTCAAACAACACTGGATCGACCTCTTCTCATAAGGCGAGTGGGCGGTCCAAATTGCACCAGAGAGACTCCTAATCTCGTTTTGCCACCCACATCTCTTTTGTCCTCGCCAATCCTAACGGAAGTACTGTCGGACTTGGTAAATGATTCGCTTTTACGATACGATATCATGGCTTTCTCAAGAAGCAGATGCTGGAGATTGTTAAAATCCACAATCTCCAGTGTTTTACTCGAAGCCTTTTCTGGTCCGAAAGACCAAAGGTATGTGCAAACCAATTATCGATCTCTGTGATTTAAATCAATTTATCCTTCCACCAATATTCAAGATGGAGAAAGCAAGTTCAGTTCAACATTTCCATGTGCGATTGGTCTTTACCTGACAGACACATACCTCCACGTTCTCATCCGTCCATCCTTACGGAAATTCCTAATGTTGGCATACTGAAGGACCTTGTATCAGCTTAAACATAAGATATTGGGCCTTTACCAATCTATTCACTTTCTTCGTCTTCATGCTCCATACGATATATCATTCTCCATGGCTTCGTATTTGTAGGACATTCTCCAAAAACATATGATAAGTTCTACTCTAGTCGAAGGAAAGACCGATCTCATTTACCACTTAGGCCATACATGTTTACTGATTAGTTGGGAAAAGCCTGACCTTTATCCATCTCAACAATTTGCCATCTGGTAATGGAATTTCCCACCCACTTAATTCGGTACATCTCCAGCCTCTGGTGGTCTGAAAATAAGAAACAATGTCCCTTTGAGAGTTTCTGTATCACAAGTAGCTGACTTTTTTCTTTGCTTGTTTGAAGAGAAAAAGTTGTATCCGATTACTATTAAGGGTACTCTTCTATGATATCATACACGTTCCACGAACGTGGCAGGGATGATATTACAAAGACCTACTTGATCTATTGTCCAGCTTGTACTTACTAAGCCTAAGCCATTAAGTTTGTTTCTTAAATGGAGTATTTCTTATGTTCTGACTTATAAGAAGTTAAAGTCTTTAGTCAGGACCTCGTTGAATCTCCTTTAATACAAAAACTGTTTCCTGACAGCGTAAGCTTCTGCGTCCAGAGTTTAGGAATTACGTGTCCTCTCTGTTGATTCCGCTTATCTTCACTTTCGATCAGTTGGCTCTTCTGTTTTTGTGAGACAACCTGGTTTCGTCGCCAAGAACAGATTACCGTCTGTTTGCAATAAAAAAATTATGATACATACTCTATCCTGTTTGGGTATATACTCAGATGCTTTCAGATGGATCCGGAAACTTCGCTCAGACTTTATCTGAAGTGAGCTGAGACAATTCGTGGGGCTTGAAGACATATATTTCTCTAAGATAAACCTTAGAAAGAGGACATTGTATGTTGGAATGCACAATCAACTTTCTCGAGTTTTTATCTCTGAGTGACTTTACTCCACAACGACAAATTCTAGACCCGATGGAGCCAGTCTCAGTCGCCCAAGCGACTATCATATTCGGTTGACACCAACACAACCTCCGTACGAACACTCTACCCAGATTTTGTAAGAACAACACTTGTACATGTTAAAACGATCTCATTATCTCTTCTCAGACGTAATCCAAGTCCCATGCGCATATTACCGATTCGCCTAACAATAATGTGATCGGAAATCTTAGTCGAAGGAGACAGTGACTTGTTTTTGAAAATTATGTTTTTCCAAAAATACTTACCTGATTAAGTTACCTTAATACCCTACCAGCCTCCCCGCAAAGCGAGAATACTTTTACACGATGTTCTACCCAGCTTTCAATTCTACCCAGCTTTCAAATAGCACTACCTGTATGTGGAAAGGGGATGTAATGTGCAAGAGTTATTACCCTTTGTCTATATTGTTTTAGACAGAAAGACGAATGTTTGTACTTGGGAAGCTGGATTCGGGAGGTAGTAGGGCATATATGTCTAACATTAATGTGATCAGGTATGTATTCTTCTACACAAATAATTTACTGAAAAAAATGTTTTCGTAGTTTTGAAACAAGAATGAAGTCTTATAGGCTAGTGGTGCTGTCTATCGCCTGCAAAATACGCCTTATTTATTTGATTTTTACTTTTATCCAGGCCGTGGTTGGCCTATTGTTTAGCACAACAATGAAATCCGATGCCCTCTGTGTGACACATGCTTCCGTTGTATATTGCGCATCCAAAGTCAGAATATACATTGCTTTAGTGAATTATTAATGTACTGATTTGCATAGACTAAAACTACGTTCCCTGAGAAAGGTTATATGTTGTAGAATAGATGATGTAGAAATGAAATAGGGCATGTACACAAATGATTTGATGAGTATGATTAGCAATGTCAGAAATTTTTGATCCAAATGAAAAGTACATGGAACTCCCAGAAGAATCACCTTTTATTACAAGCTATTGTTTGTCGTGTGTTTTGCTTTTGTTTGCTTTTATTTGGTAAAGTCTTGCATATTCTATAATACATACGCACTTATTATCCTTATTCTTGACGTTGTCATGGACTTGAAAGGTTCCACTTGTTACTGTGTGACGTTGCCTCCCTCCACTCAAACCACACACACACACACACACACACACACACACGAACACACACACTCACGCAGGTTCACGGGTATATGACGTCTACCTACGGTAGCTATTATGAAAGAGCGAAAGAGATTTAAAGAAATTGCTATGAACTTTTAATACCAGAATTTGTCCATTGAACGCCGAGTCAAACTGTTATCTATCTTCGACAGATGTTGTTCCAAATATCGAAGAGACACAAATAATAAATGAAATTGGTTTTTCTGTGTGTCATCTATTGTAGCAGGAGATGTTATTTGATGGCTACACTCAAGACGTTTTTATTCTGTGTATACACTATCTAATTACGTTCTGCATATGATTTTCTGGACTATCGTCTTAATACACGATTCTGTAGTTGTTATCAGCACATCCAAGCAAATTCAAAACGTACATAAAGGACAAATATAACATACTATTCATGACATGATAGCAATTAATTATATTACTTTATAAGCTCAGCCTCTTTGTTACTACTGAACTATCTTCCTGACAAATTATGCATGCACATTTTGCAACAAATCCAGGACTTGCGCCACATAATTAAACAGTTGGTGAAGGGAGAGTATTTTCCCACTATACGCAATATAAACCAGGTATTTCGGCCTACATTGGCTTCTGGGTTAGGTTTAGTCGCTCTATAGTAAATATAGTCGATCTTTTCTCCAGAAATATATCCGTAATAATTAGTTATATTTCGTTTTAGTAAGCTTATCCCTTATTTGATGTTTATATTATCAAAGTTTTGCTATCTTAATAGTTATGTTTTCTCCCTACACTTCTCTCGAAATTCCCCTTTCTAGGATGTATGTTGCACAACTCTTTTTGGGTTCAGTCGTTGCTTTAAATCCTTGCTAAGGCTAGAACATTTTCCGTTTGATCTTTTGTGTTGAATTTAAATACATACAATTATCTATCAATCTAGATGCGACTTTATTGTATGTGTAGTCAGATCTATTCATCTTTATAAATATAAATAGGAAACGATCAATTATTCTTCCATCTGTTTATTGTCGAAAATACCTTACAACAACATTTTCTAGTTTAGAGTCTTTAGTGTCTTTAATTTCATATAAATTGCTCAGATTTAGTAGTTAGAATGAAACTGTCTACACAATACTAACATTATATTGGAACCTATATTATCAGATATCTTCATCGTCTGTGCTGACTGAAAAGAGTTTAAGAAAGCCCGGTTATGAGAGTTATTTTACTGGTGATATACTTTGAAAACGTAGACACTGTTGCTGCGATACCAGCCATATGATGAAACCGTGGAAACTTGTCAAATCCACATTTTAAACAACTATGTTTGTACTTACCGGTAATTCCTTTCGATGTAACAATTTAATATGATACATTTTCAACATTTGTCGTTGAGGGTCTATATTGAATATATTATGTCAATGTCTGTTGAGACTAAGCGCGCTTTATAAGACGTTCGTGGTCAATACATTATCATGCAATTTAAAGCATGGCCGAAATTTTATTGCAACTTGATGCAGAGTAACTATTCACCAAAGCAAATCCATATACATGTATATGTTTGTGTATACGTTGATAACCAAAACATGATGTCAATTTCATGAATAAGGATTTCGATATGTTGGCAATTATTTTGGAGCAGTATTGTTGGAGTCACTATAAATTTGCGTTTCGTTAATCATTGTTCAGATACATAAGTACACAATGGCAACAATAGAAAATGATTGTTAAGCAATGATATTAGAAAATCACAGTCGAGTGGTTAATTTATAAATCTTCTTTCAATTTGTACAATACGTTACCATGATATTGTCTGATCACGCATTCTCGTTACTGGTTGACTGAATGTTTGGAAAGTCTAACAGTGCTGTTTTGGATAAGGATAATGGTTCAGCTGTACACAAATTTATGTTTCAGATGCATATTGTACATTATAATGCGAAGTACAAGAACTTTAGTGAAGCTCTGGATAAAAATGATGGTCTAGTTGTGCTCGCTTTTCTTTTCGAGGTAAGTTTTCATGTGACTGTGATACATTATAATATTGCGACATGCTTTTGTAAAGCATTGAGCTAGATGAAGAATGCTGATTCTTCCTGTTGCATCAATTTTCTCTGCTCTTTTTCTTATGTTTGCTGCCATATATTAAATATCTTGTGTGATGTCCTGTACCGTATTCATCAATTGAAACTGGCATCTTTATTTCCATTCTCTCAATCCTACATGCTGCTGACGAAATATTGAATATTATTTATTCTTAAGTATAAGATATCTATCTTTCTTAAAGTAGTCACTGCATATGAATACGAGCATTACATTGTTTCAAACAGGAGTACGTCTCAAAGCTCCAGATTCAGTCAGACGCATATCAGTTATACTGGTTTTATGATAACGTGACGACATTTATTATGCATGAGTCAGACACATATCAGTTATACTGGTTTTATGCTAACGTGCCGGCATTTGTTATGCCTGAGTCAGTCAGGCACATATCAGTTATACTGGTTTTATGCAAACGTGCCGACATTTGTTATGCCTGAGTCAGTCAGACACATATCAGTTATACTGGTTTTATGCTAACGTGCCGACATTTGTTATGCCTAAGTCAGTCAGACACATATCAGTTATACTGGTTTTATGCTAACGTGCCGACATTTGTTATGCCTGAGTCAGACACAGATCAGTCATACTGGTTTTATGCAAACGTGCCGACATTTGTTATGCCTGAGTCAGTCAGACACATATCAGTTATACTGGTTTTATGCTAACGTGCCGACATTTGTTATGCCTGAGTCAGTCAGGCACATATCAGTTATACTGGTTTTATGCAAACGTGCCGACATTTGTTATGCCTGAGTCAGACACATATCAGTTATACTGGTTTTATGCTAACGTGCCGACATTTATTATGCCCGAGTCAGTCAGACACATATCAGTTATACTGGTTTTATGCTAACGTGCCGACATTTGTTATGCCTGAGTTAGTCAGACACATATCAGTTATACTGGTTGTATGCAAATGTGCCGACATTTGTTATGCCTGAGTCAGTCAGACACATATCAGTTATACTGGTTTTATGCTAACGTGCCGACATTTGTTATGCCTAAATAAAAGTAAACATCATATAAATATCACTTATTTTAACACTTCCCCATTTCAGGTAGGAAATCACAACGATCACTTAGATCACATTATCAGTCATTTCGCGGAAATACCCTACAGAGGTAAGTGTTTTGTTTATGACACAAATGTTTATGCTCATATAATCTACATCTAATTTTGACATAGTAGAACTTGATCCACCCTGGCACAGTATGCCAGCAAGTCACACTCTATACTGATAATATTCAGAGCGTGTGACAACTACTTATTTGCAAATATGTGCAGAATCCTTAAAACATAATCTGTACGTTGCATTCGATAATTTTATTTTCAGTGATTCTATGGAATATCCTGTCATAAATGTCCATATGTTGAAATTATTGCCAACTACGCCTCCAGATCAGTCCATACCTTTCATGTAAATTATAAGTATAAAGAACGACGTTGTCCAGCACATAACGAAAGAAGAGATTGTCTGCGATGAAGATTATATATGAACCAAAATTTGACAATTCGTTTGAGCCACAATATTGTCTAAAATGGGATTACACATTTTGTTTCGGACAATACGGAACATGGGAAACCATTGATACAAAATGCCGACGTACCATGGGTCCGTATGGAAATATAGTTTCGATTAGACGACTTTAGATCTTTTGACGCGGTATGCGGCCCCGTTTTATTCAATGTTACAGATGGGACGGTACGGGCGCAATGAAAATTCAACATCAGAGATGACACTATGTGCCCGAGTGGAAATTTAACATCACGGTCCTTATAAAGAGAGCTATTTCTCTACAATTCACTAGTTTTTTTTGTCGTGTGTTTAGCATGGATACATGTTGCCAAAACAAGGCTGCTAGATTTACATTCGACGTTAAGATGCATCTTCTTTCCCTGTTAAAGGAGTGTCCGATTGCCATTTCTTAAAATAACAAAATTAAAGTACATTCTTTGTCAAGTTTAGAATAGTTTAAAAGAAGATTATATGTGCTGGTAAGCAATAAAATATTATTCTCAGCTGGGTTAAAAGTCAAATACACGCAAAGATAAAAATAGCAAACGAATGGCAAGTTTTATTAAATTCCAAATTGTAAATAAAACATCATGAAGAGACAGAAAAATAAACACTAAAGTAGAGACAACACCGAACCATACAAATAAATGTATAGTGTTAAAACAAGCATTCCGTGACACATTTTATTAGACGACTGAATATATTCCTGAAATACTGGATTAAACAGCATCGTGAGCAACCTTTATATTTTTTTTATAATTGAAACAATCTTTATCTACACGTTTGTCGCATTTCACTGTATGTTGCCGCAACTTTCCCGCCTATAATATTGCAGATGTATAGCTTTATAGTTAATACTATGTAAAAGTACTTACATATTTGATTTTTTAAAACAAATGTTATTTACTGAGAACAAAATATCGCAAATAAAACTTCTTTTTGCAGTTGGTTTCCACTCGTCCAATTACATTCTGCATTCTTAACATCAACACTAAATTTAGAGTCGAGCAAAACCACAATTTGGACATATAAAAGGGGAATAGTTAAGATATTCTTTTCTAGCACACACACAGACATACACACACAATCGACACAAATCTCAATAAAAAATGGCATTACAAATAGAACTGAGGTAGCGAATTAGTCTTCATAATAAGTATTATTCTTATACAAACATAAAAAGGGGTTGAATATGTTAATTCTTATACCAGTTATTTATGTATTCGTCCAAATACATAATAACACACAGAAGTGTAGTTAAGATAAACCTTTATATAACACAAGCGTAGTGTTCATGTTCATGTAAACATACAACGTAATTTCAAACTGACATAAATATGCACAAACACGTGAGATGTAGGATATGACATTTGTTACATACAAGCACATACTCATGCATGCAAACTAAGGAAAGGGTATGATATTTTCTCATAACAGTCATTACATCCAAGCATACAATTACGCAAGCATAAAATTGTGGTTTTATAAAATATTATTTCCTGTCAATTATAAACTCACACACACAAACTGAATGAGAGTATGGTCGTATATTTCCTTCCTCTTGTTCGTTAAACATAATTCTACACACAAATGAGGCGTAGGTTGTAGTGCATTTTCACAAAGATGCAATTACTATTTACACATACATATGAGGGATTACCAATTATTTTCTTCTTGAAAACCGACTAGCATTCATACCAAAAGTGAAAAAAGGTATAGGACGATGCTCATGCAACCAACACTGAATTATACATACAAATGGGCATTGGGTATACTATTTTGTTAAACTAATGCAGAATTACATATCGAAATGAGAAGAAAGGTATGGTCTATTTTGAAACTGCGCAGTAGCATGTATACATGAGGAATTGGGCATAGCAAGTTATGCATAATAATCATTTTCTCACAAACAACGCGCATGATGAAAACGGTGTTTAGCAAAAATAACACAATCACACATCAAAGGAGGGATAAGCTATAAGCATATTTTCATACCATCACTCCATATCATGTAAGCTCATAATAAAACGCAACAGGATTAAGTTTATATGTGTGACCTACAAACACTCGTTTACATATACACATACGAACTGGGTATAATACATTTTCATAAATCTAATATTTACAAAAACATGAGATTGAGTAATGCTGTGTGATATTTTATTTCCCTTATAAACATACTACAGATGGCTCCAGCAAAATACAATTGTATATACAAAAGGAGTAAGATATTTGACTGCTTCAAGCCAAGCAAAGGTTGTGATAGAGACGCACAACTACAATTATATGATTTTTTTCTCCTATGATATTTTCACATACCCCCACCCCGCACACACATTTGAACACAGATGATGGATATGGTAAGATATTAATTTAACTAGACATGTTTCGCATAAACACATGCTAACACATTAAAAAGTGTCAGGTATGATATGTTTTTACTAAACCCACCATGGCACACAAAACTTGGATGGAGCTGATAATTTAATCAAACTAATATTTATTGTTCTACGAACACACAATTACAGTTTCAAAAAAAAAAATTAATGCAGTATATTTTGTCATATAAACACACGTTTGCACGTATAAATAAAGATACTGTATGACGTTGAGTTCATTAAAACAGATTATGATACATATAAATGAGGGTGAGATACGATGTGAGTTTTCGTACAATCTCACAATGCATAGACATAAGTTATGCCAATAGAGGTAATAGTTTTATTTGTTTCAAATAAACTCATAACAATAATTACGTGTTTAGGCTCGAATAAACAGTAATATGGGAATGAGTGACAACAACAAGCTTTGAAAAATATAACAAATTAGTTATTTCCTTGGTAAATTACTGTAAAAATGGAAAAATTAAGAACTTACGGTTTTAAGAATTAAATCCAAAAATAATCCAAGAATAATCCACGAATAATATTTGAGAAGTCCAAATAATAAAATGTTCTAATGATTTCAAGTTTGCGTCCCGACAAAGAATCCAAGATGGAAGACGATGACGTATGCTGTAACCTGTACTATACTGAAATCTACAGTTCTTTGTAGAAGTACAAAAATTAATCTTCCGGTTTTGGAAATCCAAAAACAATTTTAAGAAATGTCCTTGTTCAAGAATTCTGTATAAATACAATATTTCCAGAGAAACGATTTAATCTTTACAGTCCAAATAATCTGAAGAAAAATTAACATATAACTCAAAAACCCAAAACTAGTCACAACAGAAGAAAACAGCTTAACATAAGTGTTTAAAAGCCCATAAACTCTGAGATCTCAAAAGATCACTATTAATACTAGTATTTCGCAATTTTGGAAATGCCTAATTGCGAATTTTGAGAATCACGTGATCATGTTTACATATAAAAATCACATTGCCACTGTATGTCCTTGATAAGAACCAATCATTTTACTCAAAGAATAAAAGTTGTATACTTGACCCTCAATCAATGCCAGGAACTAATTCAAAATAGAAACAGTATTTATATTATTACGTATTCCTGAAAAGATTCAGGTCAAAGTGAACATTCTGGAAAACATCAAATTACTTGTAAACAAAATTACATTATATTGACATGTAACGAAAATAAAAAGATTCCAAAACCCACAAGTAATCAAATCAAATCAAACACAAATTAAATCAAATATACGTTCAGTCAAATATACGTAACAAAATGTATACACATTAACGACAAAGCATTACAGTAATACCTCGTGCATTCGAGTTTCTGGATTCGCGAATTCACGGATTCGCGAAATTTTCGTTGGTACCCTCTACGTACATGTTTTCTTTATTTTACTGAATTGTACCTTCGTTATATGACTTCTGTGACATATGAAGTTTTACCTAGTTAACCTTCCTGACAATGACAAAGAAAACGTCAGTCATTAAGTTCACAGTCCCATTCGTTACTTGGTTTTACCTTACTGTGAGTGCAAAAGAAAACGGCAGCCAATGAATTAGTATAGGGGTAATATTAATACATGTACCGTACTGTAAATGCGCTAGTGTGGCAAATACCCATTAGGCGACACTGTACTCTATTTTTACGTCAACCATTTATTTCTCTTTTTAAGGGTAATGTATTAAGCTAACTTTTAAATGAAATTAAAGTGCTTTGGGAGCATGATTTGGGTCATATTTAGGGTTTAAACCCTAGAAATAAGCATTTATTAACATTATTAGTGACTCGTACCAAACATTCGCGATTCCTCCTGATCCGCGACTGTTTCTGGAACCTAACCTCGCGAATGTTCGAGGTATTACTGTATATTGCTTCACACAATTACCTTTTTCAAAGCAACACGCATTGACAAATACCCTACCGGTTGGGGTTTATCTAGAATACACAAATGCACGTACAAATGTTGATACTGTCAGATATATTCGTCATACATACACACGGTGATACCTCAAGCTACGGTATAATGTGTGCAATGTTTATTCAAAGAAACGCACAATCGTACAGGCAAATTAGAGATATATGATTATATGTCTTTTTTAAAAAGTTTTGAGGGTTAACTCATTTTCTCAGCACAATATAGGCTAAACGTGAGGGTGGGGCAGTATAACTGGTGGAAGAAGAACCTGGGAAGGCCTCGGTAAATATTGTCAACCCACGGAAACCTACTGGCAAGATTTCTCACATATCCTAATTGGTCGAGTCCAAGACTCGATTCCACGCGGACGGATGGCAGTGATCGGTAAAGGCGAGCGCTTTAGATTAATATTTGTCCTTTCTGCACGACATTCACTATTGGTGCGTGGGCTCTTTATAATTAAAAAAATGTAATGCAAACACACTGTTGCAAATACAATGGGGGTATAAAATATATGTTTTAAAACTAAAAATACGGAATAACACAATCTTAGAGCCAAGACACAAACTGGTTTGTGATCAAATATATTTTCATAATAATTTATTTTTTCATACAAACGAAACATTTACACAAAGAATGGGAGTCTTGTATGAATTGTTTTCTTACCAGTAAACTTTGTTAGTACAAATGCTCAAATACTAATACCAAATACGACTGAGTCATGATATTTATTCAGACAAAAACACAATTACACAAACAGCTAATGTCAGGGTACTGCTTCATGCAAAGGCTCAATAATACATACAAATATCAATTGGGTATGTTAATTTTCAAACGAATGATTTTTTTCGGATACAAGCACAGTTGTACATAACAATGGGAGGTGGATAAGATAAACCGTTTCGTTATAGGAACACAAATTTAGGCATTCATATAGCGGTTACTTCGATATTTGATTATTACAACTATATTTTTTCTATAAAACGCAAAACGACAATGCTTTTTATGTTTTGTTTATTTAAACAAAGAATCACACATACAAATGGGGGAAAGTGTGATTATTTTCTCATGCAAACACACAGCAAAAACTTATTATCACAAAATGTCCACTAGTGTGGAGATGATTTTGATTCATGTCACTCATTTACTTTTCATGTTAGCGTGTAAGTACATATACAGGGTTTGATAATGTTTTAATGCCGTGCTATATTAATTCTGAATGTGTACACTAATAATTCAGGATAGTTTGCAAACTTATTTTAATGAGTGTAGCTAAATACATTGACTCAATGTGCACTGATTTATATGTCTGAATGTTGTCTGTATGTAGTAATATTTATTTTTAAGAATTTTGTTTCAAGACTGCGGACCAGGTAAGGATAAACTGAATATTTTCACTTACCCTAAACAAAGTTTTGACCCCATATGGTAAAATTGTGGACTCTATCAATATCGCCATCCTACTCACGAACTCGCGGAATACTTCGGGCTTTTAGCAGTAGCTTTATGTGTCTGCCAGTCGCAAAACTTTGTGGAAATCAAAACTGTTCAAGAAAAACAATAACAAAGTAAACGATATAAATAGCTACTACATCAGTGTGTTTGGTTGGCGGTGTTATATTTACAAGATTTTGCTTTCAGCAACATTACAGGCAAAATATTCTAGTAAGTCAGAATTTCTCTTCAAAACTATGTTATATACGATTAAATCTTTACCTCTGACTTTGTTATAAGTAGTCTTTGCTTAAACGATACAGTGCAGCAAGTACACGTCTTAGTGGTGTTCTTACCTGAGCAACTCTGCTTATTATTTATTTTTCTTCCAAACAATGTAGATAAATCTTTCAATCTGTAGTGATTGAAATATGCTATATTAGAGTCTGAATTGATCCAAATGTTCCTAACACGGTGTGAGTTTCTATGGTACTTGACAAGAAAGCCTGTATATATTTATTGAAATCGTGAAATGGTTTCATTTTTGAAGCCTTTTAGCAGAGAGATCAATTAAGCTTTAAAAAAAGCCTTTTAGCAGAGAGATCAATTAAGCTTAGAAAAACAAGTATTTAATGACTTAGTAAGGTTGATTCCCAGACCATGGCATTATTTTATGATGGGAACAACCCCCCTCCCGTGTGTTTCTGTCCCTCTCTCCCTGGTCTTACAATGCTTGTACTGTCTTCATATTCACTTACATTGAACTCTAAATACAATGCTTTGTAGGGGTCACTAACATCGAACATTAAATACAATGCTTTGTTTGAGTCACTTACATCGAAACTAAATACAAAGCATTGCACGAGTCACTTACATTAAACACTAAATACAAAGCGTTGTACAAGTCACTTACATCGAACACTAAATACAAAGCTGTGCACGAGTCACTTACATCGAACACTAAATATGAAGCATTGTACGAGTCACTTACATCGAACACTAAATTCAAAGCTTTGTACGAGTAAAGATGTTGTACTGGTGTGGTAAACAGAAGCAGACATTAAAACAAAAACTTTCTCAAATGAGTCATGGACAAGCGACATAGAACATGTACAGTAAGAAGTTATTTATTTTGCAGACAATCACACACTAATAGAGCCGTTCGCCTTGCGGGAGTTTCTACCAAAAAAGCTGGATACATACTGCCGTTACTCGGGCAGCCTGACCACTCCCCCTTGTTACGAGAGTGTTACGTGGTTCATATTCTACGAAACGATCGAGATTTCTGAAGAGCAGGTACACTATCAAACGAGAAGCGTCAATAAATATCCAGGAGTTTTTGTTTGCTTTCAACTGTATCGCCGCTAAATAAAGCTTTAACATTTTATTAAAAATAAACTCGTTCGCTTCTGGATATTTTGTATACGAATAGTTCTGCTTTATCTTCCCTTTACACCAGGTGCCATATTTTCCTCGAAAAACATTAGGCTGGGTGGTTGGTTTTAATGGAACATTAAATATATTATATGCTTTGTCATGCCGAGGAAACTGAAGGCAAGTGCCATCCCAAGGAAGCCGATCCTAGTTGACCTGGGCAGTATATAACCAACGACTCTTGAAATACTGTTCCAAATAGTTGCATCCATGCATGTATGTATGCACACACACACACACACACACACACACAGAGATAGATAGATAGATAGATAGATATACATAGACGTACGTGTGCGTATCTATACATGTATATAAGAATGAATTTCTAGCTGGATGTCGATATTATTAGGTATAAAGGTAGGTGCATATAGGCAATTTTCTTATCCAGTCCATCTTTGCTGGGAATAAAACAATATTCATCAATAAATGGACGCAAACGTTAGCGAAATTACAAAATAATTCATTTAGATTTTGATTTACAACTTTACTTTTGATATATGTTTATTTGATGCACATTATTTTATTAATTTCTTAAGCTGTTTACATGCATTTGTTTTCAGCTACATTCGTTCAGGCAGGATGTCCACCAGAACTTTGCGAACGGAACAATCACAGATATATCAGATGATTTCCGCCCCCCTCAGCCCCTTTATCAAAGAAAAATTTACTGCAGCAAGAAAGGGGAAGATTAAAAGAAAAAGAATAAAACCAGGACAAGCCGACAATACATCCTGGTGAGAAACACATTAATCTGTCGGCGTCTCTGGCGTTACTTGCACTCCTGACCGGGTTTACGCATTACGTGCACATAATAGACTTGCTTCAAGCAAATATATATATTCAATCTTCTAGTTTTCGGTCTTTCCAAGATACAATGGTCAAGAAAGAAAATGTTGTTTCAGTCTGTATTAGTTTATGTCAAGTGCATACTTAGCATATTGAGTTACTTTTCTTATTTTTCCATTGGAATTTGAAAAGGTTGCTAACTTGAATGTTTTGTATGGGAAAACATGGAGTCTTGTCCTTTTATAACGTATGCAAATACAGTAAAATGAATGTGTGAACCTGTGTCATAATATATGTTCATATTTTTTATTTAAGCTGTATAGATCTTTTGAACAAATGAATAAACAAAATATAAAACAAGGATACCTTTTTGTGTGTTTAATGACTTTCTAGGGACTATGTATAATTGTCTGAAAATGAAACGCCAATCAGAGCATTGAAATGTTTTACAAACTCATTCTTTATTACAGATTTGTATCAAATACTCTTCGATATATTGTTAAAATTGTACAATGTTTGGTTCCTTGTTCTGCTGAGCAATGTGAAGGCAGACTCTTGTGAGAGCATTATTGCACCTGGAACTTCCATATACACGAAAAGCAAAATAGACCAAAGCCATTGTATTCTATATAATGCTTAGACTATCTCGATTAGATACAAGAATGTCTGACTGCCATTTTGAATCAACATTATTTAGTAAACCTTATTATTGAAAATAGTTTTTTGCTTGGCAGTAATGAGTGTAGAGTCTTACAGTTTTAATTCAGTTCACTGCATTGAATCTTCTAATTTTGGTTGACAGGGTGGGTATATATATATATGCAAAAATATTTAATTTCAGCAAGTATTTAAAGTTTGTACTTTCCTCATTTTGATAACTGATGATTGTTGCTTTGTTGGGGTGGTGGTGCTTTCAAATCCAAAAGTCCAGGATAACATAATTAGCTATGTTAGTCATTTGCAGATTATATTTTCCAAGAACTGAATATTAATACATGTACCATGATCAGCTAATAAATTTCAGAAGCATATCAACTAGAATAAATCTGATTTGACTTTTAGCGCCAAATACCTAGACTGGTTCTGTACCAGATATGTATTAGAACAAAGAATCTGCAAGCAAAGATTAAAAGTTAGAAAACCAGTCCGTTCTCTCCTAACTAAGCCATACAGCTGCTATAAATAGAAACCGCTGTCAAAAATTGAAAGTAGAAATCAGCATGTTTCTTGGAAATAGGGCAACTGCTATAAATAGAACATGATTCTGTTAGGAAAGTGCATGCAAGTCTTCAGACAAGCGTACTCTTATGTCTTAGTTAGATATAAACAGTGTTCTAGAATACAGTCTGATGGATTCATGGGATGTAAATAAAAATGAAAAAACAAATTGTTTTTTTTTGAGGGGGATATACCGAAAATGCATAATCCTAAAAGGTACGCGTCAGGCATAATTTAGTGGAAAAAAAGCATAATGGTTGACATGTATGATGTAGCATGATGTCTCACACAGTCACTATGTCCTGACACCAGGCCAACCAGTCTTAGTACTAACCTCTTAAAGCTGAGCACACAGCAAGGTAGTTCTCAGTATCATTTTTGAATGTCTTTTGTATGACTCAGCCAGGGTGTGAACCCTCAACCTCCTACATCCTGGGCAGATGCTCTAACCACTAGGCCACCAAAGCAGTCACAACAGAAAATGTGTTAAATGTGCTGCAAGACCACTGTTAGATCAAATATTCACCCTGTTACTTAGCCAAGTATCGAACTCGCAGATCAATGAAAGTACTGTCATGTGGGAGAATAGAGGGTGATGTCTTTACAAGTTAAAAGGGATTATGGTCAAAAACATTCATTGTAAGATGTAGAACTCTACCTGGTACTGAACAAGTACATGTATTAAATTTGTGGCTCAATCAAAATGATTGTCAGCTAAAAAAAACAAGTGAGTGATGCCTTTCAAGCCATGGGCTTATAAGGTCACATATACTGGCAAAAAGCTTGGGAATTATCACTTGAGAATTAAAAGTGTACCTGATGCAAAAAGGAAAACGTACTAAATCAAACATTTTTTGCATCTAATACAGTGTTTATACTGAAAAACGCAAAATTAATACAAATACTGATTCTTGGGACTTGCAAGGAAATGAAAGCAATATACTTGCTATTAAATGAAACATGAAAACATTGATGGACTCTTCACTTTGTGGTGGGATCTATTTGGTTCAGCGATAATATTTTAAAATCAAAGTAGATGCAAGTAATGGATAATAATCAATACCAATATGAAATGGATAAAAACAAAGCATACCATATATGCATTTTGGAATGGGAATAGTGGCATTGAAACATAAAAAAATTTGCAATTAAAGTACTGCAATCAACAATAGTTTCCAATATTACCCTTAGATTATATTCTTTTTGTCTGTCATGTTTATAAGATGACCTCTACTCTGCATGAATCAAATTTACATTAAAAATAGTTCAACTCATAGAGGAATAAATACAGTACACACTGGAAGATATACTTCCAAAATGGGAGAAAAGGTATTTCCAAAAGTGATACAACCACTGTGACGAGATGAATTTTCTCCCACTAATATACCACAGCATCCTAATAAAAATACATAAAACACAGAAAATAATTTTTGCACATGAAGCATACATGGAAGGATGCCAAATGACTGACTGAACAAATAAATCCTGAGCAAACTAGGCAGCCTACTTTCACACTGATTAATACCCATACTTCATGGAGAGGATACTAACATGAGCCTATGTGAATCAACAAAGCAGCTGTGTGATTCATACCTGGTATGTTTTCAGCCTACTATAATAAATTTTTTAATACAATTAAATAAATTAAATATTCTTTTTATTTAATACCAGAATTACTACATATCACTTTAGATATATGTGTAAAATATTGTATATCTTCTTTATGCGATATTTTGATTTAGACTGTCTGCCGTATTAGTTCAACCGATAACCACTTCTGTTGTTAGCCTCGTTTATTCATGTGCCACATAAGGATGTTGCTGCCATATTTGGAAACATAAACAGACAGAAGTAAATATAGAATGAATTGAATAACATATTGTTGAAAATCCATATATGGTAGAGTGCACCATATTTTGAATATGAATTACTGCAAGAATATGTAATGGTGGACAAAGTACGGTTAGTGTAAACATACAAATATAATTTACCTGACACACAATTAGTAACTTTATTATTGTCAAACTTCCTCAAAAATATAACTTCACTTACGCTTACAAACCCCAAAATAGACTGCTCCGGTGACCTAGTGGTTAGAGCGACCGCCTCGGATGCAGGAGGTCATGGGTTCGATCCATGGCCGGGTCATACCAGAGACTTACAAAAATGGTACTAACAGCTGCCTCGCTTGGTGTGCAGCATTAAGAGGTTAGTGTTAGGACTGGTCGGCCTGGTTTCAGGATAATGTGACTGGGTGGGACATCAGGCTACATGTCTGCGACATGATGCCCCAGTGCTAGACATCACTATAAACTGCCACATTGCAAGCATCATTGTTGTTGCTGTTTTTGTGGGGTTTAACGCCATTTTTCAGCACACGATAGGCTATGCATGGCGGCCAGTATTAATGGTGGAGGAAGAACATGGGAAAACCATGGGAAGAACCACCAACCCAAGAGAAGCTACTGGCAAGTTTTCTCACATACCCACATTGGCCAAATCCTAGACTCGAAAACACGCAGACAGAGGTGAGATGGCAGTGATCTGTAATGGAGAACGATTTAGACCACTCGGCCACATCGTAGTGATATAACTTAAAAATTGTTAAATCTACATTAAAAATCGAAATCACATCACATTTTTTCATATGCCATATAAGGATGTTGCTGCAATATTTGGAAACATACACAGATAGCAGTAAATATAAAATACACTGAATAACATATTGTTGAAAATCCAGATATGGTATAGCAAGCCATATTTTGAAAATGAATTACTGCAAGAATATGTTATGGTGGACAAAGTACGGTTAGTGCAAACTTACGAATATTATTTACCTGACCCATGATTAATAACTTTATTATTGTCAGACTTACTGAAAAATATAACTTTACTTAGCAGATTTCAAATACAGTAATCTTTTTATCTTTTTATGACGATAGTTTTATTTGCTTCATTTTTATGTATAGGATCCTAATTTAACCTCAGTCATGCTGAGCTTACGACATCATATCTCCACACTGATGTACAGTAAATGTTTGTTTATCTTTTATTTTATATTGTATGTATTCTTACATGTTTCCATAAGTGTTGGGGAAAGCCAAATCTTTCTTAACATATATAACATTTTTATACTTTTTCTCCAGTATGACTCCTTGCATGTTGCTTCAGGTTCTGACTCTGAGTAAAGTCTCTCCCACATTCTTGACATTTGTAAGGTTTTTCTCCACTGTGTATTCTTAAATGCATTTTCAAGTTCTGTCCATGACTAAACACTTTACCACATAATATACATTTGTATGGTTTATCTCCACTATGTATTCTTAAATGACACTGGAGGTTTATCAGTGCGATGAACTCCTTGCCACATTCTTCACATTTGTATTGTGTTTCACCTTTGTGTATTTTTAAGTGCGTCTTAAGGTTTGAAGTCTGACTAAACTTTCTTCCACAGATTTTACATTTATATGGCTTTTCTCCGCTATGTGTTCTTAGGTGCAGCTTTAGACTTGTATTCTCTCTAAACAGTCTACCGCATTCTTTACACTTGTAAGGTTTTTCTCCACTGTGTATTCTGATGTGCAACTTTAAACTCTCTTTCCTTATAAACAGTCTACCACATTCTTCACACTTGTATGGTTTTTCTCCACTGTGTATTCTTAAGTGTATTTTCAGGTCCTGCTTCTGGCTAAAGGTTTTACCGCATGTTTCACATTTGTACGGTTTTTCTCCACAATGACTCATATAATGTGTTTTAAGATACCGATTCTGTGCAAACTCTTTACCGCATTGATCACATTTGTACGGTTTGATTCCACTATGCAGCTTTAAGTGCTGCTTCAAATGCCCGGTTTGAACAAACATTCGACCACAAACATCACATTTGAATGGTTTCTCTCCACTATGAAGCCTTCTATGTACAGTTAGACTATAACTCCTGGTGAACTCTTTCCCACATTCCTCGCATTTGTTTGTTTTTTCACTGCTTCTTGATATTTGGTGTACCTTCGAATTAGGCATTGTTTACAAAGATGTTTGTTTCCCTTCGTACGTTATATTTACCTACAATGTAAGTCCTCGACGCTGATACTTATGTTTTGGGCGTCTACGTAAGTAACGACGTTGTATAGCGTGTCTTGATGTCGACTAACATCGTAAAAAAAATCAAATTTTCATGAATGTCTCACACAACTGGCAGCCAGTAATGACGTTTTTCTACACATTAAAGTCATAATATTTTAGTCAGGCTTTACTTACTACTTGAAGTCAAATTCTCGCAAAAGAAATATACCTGTTTTCAAGTTTCGTTGGCCTACACTTCAGTTTGCTGGAATGCGATGGAAACCGGGAATGCCGAAATCGGGTTAAAATGAAGTATATTTCTTTAACGAAACGAATACAAAATGTATGAATATTAAAGAAAGTGTTTAGATAGCTTCGTTTCGTTTAAGATTCTTATCATCATTTTACTGGATTTCGGTATATTCGGCTTCCGTCGCCTTCCAGTCAACGAAATTTGAAAATATGTCCAATTGCTTGTGTGGGAATTTGAGTTTAGTGGGAAAAAGACATCATAGTTAAGTAAAGTCTGACTAAAACATTATAACTTGATCTTGTAGAAAAGTATGATGCGCCGTAGCGGACAAAAGCTGGTACAATTAGAAAGTTGCAGTTGAATTTCGATCTCGTATGTCGAAAAATCCAGTATGACATGTCCTTAAAGTTCCATTTTCTAGATCGAGATTTTAGATTTTATATGTTGAATTATACAGTGATAAAGTTTTATTTCCTATGTCGACGTTTTACAGCGTATATTTTGAATTACACAGCGGTGGCTGCGATTTAAATATCATATGTCGAGAATCTCTAATTCATACGTTGTATGCAACTGTGTGTGATGAATGTTCCTTTACATATGGCGAGTATTTACATTTCATCTGTTGAATTCCACAGCAACGAGAAGAAGACTCCTTGTTTAAAAATAACTCGGTCCGTTCACGAGAGCGACATTTAGCGAAGAAATTCATAGTTATTCTCGGCCTGTGAATGCTAACGTTCAAACTGCAAATGCATGAAATGTAATGGCGCATCATAATTGAATACACGAATGATGTATCTTAATATTCCATATTATTTTGAATTGTTAAAGTGGACATTGTGAAATATTACTTTTAACACCAACGCATCATGTCACTATAAAAAAATAAAAATTCTGACAAACACAATAAAATGTCCAATCACCGCTGTGTAATTCAACAGATACAATCTCAAAACTCAACATACGAAACGGAACTAAAGCACAATCAATGTGATTCAACATGTTTAATTGAAACTCTCGACATGTGACATTAAAATTTCAGTGACCGCCGTGTAATTCAGAAGATACCATGAAAAACTCGACATTGGACATCGAATTTTCAACCAGTGCCGTGTAATTCAATACATGAAATCTAAATAACACTGGACAACAAATTTTTACAAAAGTCATGTTACTGAAATAAAATTAGTCAATTCTTATCAATTTTTATGTGCTGAACACGAATATGACAGTCAAATTGCAAAATTGGCTCTAGTTTTTTTGTAATCTGCAAGAAATTAATGTTTACATAACGAAATGCATTCCAATAGTAAAAGGTCAACTGTAATAGCCTACCTATAAAAAATCAAGTCATTGACTACATCTTAGATTTCTTCGCCTGTCTCTTGTACAGCTGTTCGGGAGCATCTCTGAGGAGTGTCCAGCTGCCTTAAGTTATCGTATGTCTCTTTCATGTGGACAGCATACGCTACTGGAATAGATGGAAGAATGTTTCCATTGTGCAAAAGCACAGCCTTGAGACTCAGTTTCGAAGAGTCCACAAATAGTCTCCATTCTTGTGGGTCATGAGTGATTTTTAAAGCATTCATGAGGCCCTCAATATCGGAACAGAATATCAGATTACTTTCCTTTCTGAAGAAAGGCTCCAATTGCTGGTGGCGCTTTCGATATGCAGTAATTGTGACATCTTCTTCTAGAAGATTCCATTGTTGGAGTCTTGATCCTAGCAATTCTGCCTTGTTCTTTGATAAGTCCAAATCACGAATCAGGTCATTTAGTTCTTCCTGTGTTATTCTGTGTGGGGTTGATGATGCACCACAGTGAAAATCTGGATCACTGCATGCTGATGGACCAGGAGAAGAACAGGTCGACTCACCTTTGTCTTCGTCAGATGAATCAAGAGAATATTCTGCTGGAGGTTCTGGAATAGGAAGTCCCTCACCATGTGGAACTGGTCTCAATGCAGACGGAATGTTTGGGTAGACTATTCTCGACTTCTTTCGCTTCGTTATTCCGCCGGAAAGAGGAGGAACCAAGCAGAAGTAACAGTCATTTAGGTGGTTGCTTGGCTCTCTCCACACCATTGGGACTGCAAACGGCATTGATGACCTTTTGCAATTCAACCACTGTGAAAGCTGTGTCGTACATGTAGCACAGCATATATGCGGAGCCCAAGGCTTGTCTTGGTCACCAACCTTGCATCCGAAGTAAAGATGATATGCCTTCTTCACTTGAGAATTGATACTTTTCTTCTGGTTGGCAAATGTCACTTCCCCACAAATATAGCAAAAATTGTCCGCGGTATTAACACACTTTCGAGGCATTACTGTTCTTTATTGTACGTAAATGGATAAAATAATAAGTTTTATGTAACAGTAGCTTGAACTGTCTCGCACAACGTCTAAAATATTTTAAATGCTGAACCTATCTGATTGGGCTTTATATAGTACACTGCTTAGGTCAGCTTCAGCAGCCGCCTGGCATTAGTATAATAGGCCTACACATGTATAGTACACTGCTGACGTCAACTTACTTCAGCAGCCGCATGGCATTAGTATTGCATTGCATCAGAAAATGATGCAATCAACTGTGGATGATGTGAGCATGATGGTATTATGCAATGTTACATCATTATTCCGGATGTTGCTGCAGTCCTACTGGAGAAATTTACACAGTGAAACATAGAAAATGAGGTATATGAATATCTTCAAAACGAGAGCCAATACAAATTTTTCACGGTTATATTCGTGTTCGGCACACCAAAATACTACAGATTAGGGCCTTTTCAAGTCAGTAATGATTTCACTGTTGACCAGTGTAATCAACATATGAAATAGAACTTTCAACATAAACTCTTTGAACCAATTCATACATTAAGGATTCTCGACGTATGACATTGAAATTTCAACCACCTCCGTGTAATTGAAACGACACAATATAAAATCTCGACATCGGAATGTAACTTTCAACCACTACTGTTTAATTCTACGGACACAATCTAAAATCTCGACCTAGAAAAATGGAACTTTAAGGACAATTTTTTGTGTGGATAAAACACGTGAAATTGAAATTCTGGACATATGACATTAATTTTTTAACGGCAACGTTCTGATTGGACCAGATTTTATCCGCTACGGCGTCTCATAGTAAACGCAAATATGGGCTACCAAGTGTGTGTGATATTCCTGAAAATTTGACTTGTCGTTCCGAAATCGGGCCACGCTATACAGCGCCATTATTTGGGCTGTAAGACCTATACGCGGAAAACATAAATATAAGCGTCGAGGTCTTACATTGTAGGACTACTACTTCTGCATACGTGGTCCTTGCAAGCTCCAAGCTATTTCAGCTGGTAAGTTTTTGAAAGTACCCTATGTGGCAGAATTTGGATTTTATATATTTGTTTATACCCCTTAGGTCTGTGGTGGTGTAATTTTATTAAAAGAATTTAGTGAAACAATTTATCAAATAATTGTTTTGATATTTGGGTTGATCTTTTCTTTCAGAATTTTTTTGGAAGTTGCCAATGTCCCCGGACTGTCATCGATCTTTCCTATATATAGAAAAAGAGATTATGGGCGTTTTACTTCCTTCCATAGACTCATGTCTATGGCCGGTTTATTTCCCCCACGTCCTACTGCAATCTTTGGCAGTAGATTTCCATATTGCCCTATGTTTGTCATGTGTTCTATATTGTGTGTTCGAACACGTGTCTCTGATAAGGCTGGCATCTAGGTAAAATCTTGTGAGTTGTCTAATCACACAAACACACACAGATATATATATATATATATATATATATATATATATATATATATATATATATATATATATATATATATATATATATAAACACACACAATTAGTATAGTGGGGAGATATACGGACAATGGAAAACCCGGTCAAAAAGTTCGTGGGCCTGTATAAGGACAAGATTTATACGGACAAGGAAAATTCATGTCAAAAAGGTCTTGGGAAAGTGTAGGGACAGTGGGACTTAACATTAATATAGGGGCAATATGAATGGTGACGTCACGGTACTGAAAAGTGATAGCAATGTAGCAAGGGGCTGGCCTCAATCGGACCAAACGGCGAGAAAAAACTAGAACGCTTGGCGGGAACAGGCCTGGCGGGACATAGACATATATAACACATACAACATACAACATACAATCACAAACAACTATACAACCGACTAAAAACATTTAAGGCAAGTAAGCAATTCTTTTCGAGGCATATGAGTCGCCCTGAAAAGGGCCTTTGTGTTCTTCTATTTTTGCCACTTCTTCCATCATCTCCTCTCATTTTCAGTGATTCATTTCTTCTCCTTCTATTCATCATCTGGTATCCAGTCAGTATGTCTGATCAATATAAATTTCTCCTGCACCTTCATCCAGTTTTTATTCAGTCTTTAAACTAGTCTTTTTTCTTTCTGTTGTCTTTTCCTTTCTATCCTTTGAGGAAGAACGGGTGTCAAATTGGGTTTGGTTGGCATCACCAGCAACGGAGAAGTGGACGAACCGAAGGCTACTGGAGAAGCGGTCACCGTCGCTGCCTGGTTGTGGTTTGGGAATGTAAGGTTGCGTCCAGGCCGAAGTGTCTCTCTTGCGGGTAGAAGCTGTTTTCGGAGGGCATTTCTTTTTCTGGGGACTTGTCTTTTTCTTTTTCTGTGGGCTTTTCTTTTTCTGGGGCTGTGACCTGGTCTTGACATCGTTGCTCTTTTTCTTCTTTGGGGTTCGTTTGGCTTTTTGGGGAATGGCTTTTTTCTTTGCGAGGACTTTGGCGGCATTAGGATACCATTTTAAGAAGGATCGAATGATAACATTTCCTTGAGAACCGCTACCTCCAGGTTTCAAAATGATTTGCTTTTTGGTTTGAGTGCGAAGATTGTCCAGTTGTGTTCATGTTACTTTGTTTCTGTCAAACAAAAAGCGTTTGGTTTGATGAGGAATGTGAATGATACCATGCAGTAACTAACGTGCTGTCACCATAAACCATCTGAAGACTTCTTTGAGACTGGCTTCTAAGACAAGAGCACGTATTTGTGGATTGTTTTCGCGACTGATGCCGTACAAGGCAAGAATGAATTTGACGGGAAGATGAACCTGAAGGGACGTCATGTTGATGCTGTGTGAGACAGACCCAAAGTGTCCTAGGTTTTTATAGATTTTTTTGTTAAATCGATGACGGGGACGTGTACACGACAGGTTCTCTTGGCACCAGTGGTGAAACAGATGGTAGGAAATCGCAAATAATTGGTGGTGGGTGGGTTTTAAATCCACGAGTAAAATATGAGTATGGGTTTGAGTGGCATCTTCGTACCCATAAGTCTGCCAAGGCGTTCCGAACTGTTTTGGCTACGGCTTTCACTTACGATTTATCTCTAGGGCTTTTAAACGAGATCACGTAATAAGCATTGAGACTGATGGTTCGATGGGCTTTACTTTGTTGAAACAAATTTTGGGTAATGTAAATGACACTGGCAGTACGATGACGTCTTTTGCGCGTAAACTACAGTTCAATTTCTTCTTCATTTTCTCCTAACATGTCGAAAATGACCAGATGGATTTGACTGGTGTCAGACACGATCCCTTCGCCTTCGCTAGGAATGCCTTCCACAAACACGATGCAATCGCCTTGATATTATCGCAAGAGGCTGTACACCAATTGCCACTCCTTGTAACACCACGCGATTTATTTGATGTAGATGATCGATCAAATGATGTTTATGTTCGATCAAACGTTTGACACATTCGGTTTTGCCTGAACCACTAGGTCCGGCAGTTAACATGTTAAAGGGATGGCGAAGATAAAAAGCCTCCCAAATGGCACGAAGTGTTCGTCGATGACTTTGAAAGTGAAGGAAGAGGGAGCAGAGACAGTAGAGGTAGCCGTAGTCCAGGGAATGTAAATTTTGATACGAAGCCAGACAAGACAAGGGTTTTTATACTTTTGTCAGGTTACGTTTATTGATTTTTTCAAATGGGACAACACGAAAAATAAAAATACATAGTAGCCAAATGGTTAAGTACAGCGACAAAATATACATCAAAACGATCAAAGTGGAATATAAACACATCACTGGACAACATAATTTTGGTAACCAAGGTGTCCTATTTACAGTGTGTAATGCTCTTAAAGTCTCTATACTTGGTACAGTCACAGAGGTATCCTCCCAGAATGGTCTTTCGGGAATGTCTATGACAGTCCTGTCCTGAATGGAGTGGTTGTCCTCGGTGACGGGTTCATCTTCTAGCACTGTCACTAACACAGGTTTAAAAGTTACTTTCAATTTTGAATTGAGGATCACAACTCTTAGGCATAATTAGCTACTTCTTTGGTCCAAGCCTCGAAACACAAATTTTTCCAGTCACGTACATCTGTCCAATGAGGGTGTAAGTCACAAGAAACACACACATTGTCGTACACATATTCAGTACCTAGAAGTTGACGAATATTCTTTGCCATAGAGGTCGAGAAGTATCCAGATGAAAACGCTAGGCTTTTAACAAGATGATTCTCTCGTGGACAGTTAAAGGGTCCACTTTCATGTTTTATTAGATGGTAAGTACTGTTCGTAAAGTGTCCACAAGGAATCGGCTGGTAAACAAAATCACAGTAAGGAAGTCAGTAAGACACACACGACACGTCGACCCCCAATTCATATAAACTGTTCTCGTAATAAGTGTTGGCAATCCTTCACTGTCTAAATAGTGTCATTGATTTCCTTCCACGGAATCTGTTGTGTCACGAGTGATAGAGGTCGTGGCATGGTATCAAGTTTTATACCCACTTTGTAAGGTAATAAGTGTACTTTTTGAACAGCATCGGTGTTATTTTAGATCCGTACCAAAGTTGCTTAGTCACTAACTCAAACACCACACGTTGTACAGAAGTTTCCGCATGAACCAATATTTCTTGATTTAAAGATTTTGGTAATCCTCTAACTCCTCGGCTTGAATTCTTTGTATTAGGATCACCTTGTAAGTAGAATGAGTGGCAACCAAAACATTATGAATCTCGCGTGATTCATCAATGTCTGACCAATGAGACGCTTTGAAATGAATCAATGCTCTTATACCCTTCAGGAACCAGAGGTAACGTGATGGATGCAATTGTTCTTTGCGTTGAACTTGCATTTTGACCACATCTCGATAAATGTGTTCTCTCAACTCCGAAGGCAAATTACGAATGTTCTCTTGTAAAGTATCCATCCAGAGATTATTGAGGTCGTCCCACTAAAGGTAGCTAGTGACAATCCGGAGACCATCGACCATGTTCCAGATACGCCAAATCTGTCTGCTCCCACTGGTTTAGTGACACAATACTACTGAAGCACATGACTTTACCCCCTTCGCCCAAGAAGAAACATACGTCTCTGGCTAATTTTTCAGGAGTAGGTCCTCCCAGATATTTAGGTAATTTTCCTTGGAAGGTTTGGAATCGACTTTCAAAGTCGAAGTATTCAGGCCAACGCACAGGGAAAGAATATTCGTCTTTCACGGGCTCATTTCGATGGGGGTACAGTGAAATCGGCAGGAGTTTGGTCAGTTTTAGATGACATTCGTAGGGTGTAGACGCATGATCTCACGTGGAGGTTGACATCCACTATGAAAACCAGTAAAGAGTCCACGATAATGAGTGGCATCGCTTTCGCAAAGTACAGGACGCGATCACCTAATAATTCTAAAGATTCGTACTATTTTAAGCGAGCATGGGCTGTCATGTACGCCTCTAATATGCCATTTCCGAATTAGTCGACTTCTACAAGTGCACTTCTTCTTCGTAATTGACCCGGATCAAATCCTCACAAACGACGTCCACGTGTTTCATGTATTTGGTTTTGTCGTGAATCATCTGAATGTAACTGGAAGGTTCTCTCGAATACCCTGTCTTTGGTAAACATGGTCTTGTGCCATTTTGCCGCACAAATAATTTAACATCAATTTGGCAAAGATCTCCATCCTTCGTTTTTCTCCACGTGGTCTAAAGTGATGCGTTCCTGCTCGCAATATTTCTCTTTAAATTGTTTTTAGTCTTCGTCAGTGTGGCACCAGGAAGGATAGCCACTTGCTTATTGTTTCAGTTTCAAAAAGGCATCCACGTAGTCTGCGAAAATGTCTTTCTGAGTCTCGTCGGCCTTATGGTGTTTTACTGTCTTGGGAAAATGTTAATTTTCGTACACTTCTAACATTTGGTATCCCACGTCCAGAGCTTTAAACAATTCCACTCTGACCCACGTTCCCGTCATGGCGTGTTCTTCCTGGGGCTGTTGACAAGGTTGGCCTGGTTGCACGTTTTGGCACAAGTACGGCACAAGAGAAACATTCGTTTTCCTTGGCAATGATGAGGTAAAGTAGAATGATACAAGCCCGTGGGAGCAAGACTTTGCACTTAATCAATATTTCGTATAATTGAATGTTGTAAAAGTCGATGTGTTCCGTCATCAATTGCGGGTGCCCTGTGGAAAAGCGACAATATTTGCATACGTAAGGATACAGTGAACACACGTCTAAGTATTTGATTTTTTTCTCCCGTCTCCTCATCGGCTTGGTGGAGCAAACAGGAGGCATGTATCCGTCCTCCTTACAAGCTATACCGCGCGTTCAGTGGGTCCACCGGCATGTAACTTTCCACAATTCGTTTAAATTCGGGATCGGTTTTCAAACGGTCATCGTACTCGTTTTCCCACATTTCCACCAATTAGTATCCTTGCTATTCTAACTTCAAGCGACGCTGACAAGTGGTATCGTACAAGTCTTCCATGGTGCGTTGTAAAAACTGATTTCTAATGCCACGTTCAAGGTAGCAGAAGGGACATCCGTGAAATAGGCCATCGTTAAACTCGTAGACGATCTTGGGGTTTTCTAAGACCAAGCCATCACCCGAATACGTTCCGATGGTCTGTTTGCTTCCTACGTTGCGAGCATGTTGGATCCACTTTTCTTCCTTGTCGTGCAAGTAAATAGCCAGCATAGGGCTTTGACAGAGTTTTAACGTTTGACAAAGTTTGTCGTTTGAGGCCTGATGACAGCCATGGTGTTTTCGGGAATCTTTGGCGGTACACTAACGCACATACTTTGGCAATGGTGCAGGCTTCTTTCAAAGGATCGATCCCTCCGTGTTTCGTGAACAGTTCTATAAATTTTCCACAGCAACGCCGTAAAATGTCCACGTTGGAACGACAATACTTTAATGTTACTTCTTGAAAGTCGAAGGGGTCCAGAATTCATCAAACCAGGTACTAAAAATATCGACAAGATATATAACAAACCTAAAACCCCAAATCATACATCTGATAAAATGCCTTCCCCAAGTAATATGATGAATAACCAGTTTGCAAACATAACAGATTTAAACTCAATTTACCAAATACCTTTAATCTGTAACTAATGCATTATATAACATACTCTCAAATCTTTAATAAAATCTCTCTCTTTTCTTAGCAGGACTACCATAACAGTATCACCATATAATGTGGTCCTAAGCCTATACTATCAGGCCCCGCAACTCAAGGTGACGTAAGATTGATACATTGATAACAGTACCAACATAGGACTAAATAAGCTGACCCCAAATATATTACGAATATTATGCAGTCCTAAGCCCAGACCATCAGCTCACACCACACAAGATGACAATATCAAATAGACTAAAAAGGGAACAACCATAAGATCTAATAACCACAAATTAGTAAGATTATAAGACTGTCAAAACCCCAGACCATTAAGCCCAACATCACAAATTGGTAATCAAGAACAATACTGCCAGTGTGATACAATTAGGCAGGTGGCCTCAAATTACACATGAATAAACTGTCACAAAAAGTAGATGGTATAAGGTCGTTAAAACCTAAACTACCAAGCCCAGCATACAAAATGGCAACAAATGAATCAAATTAAAATATCTAGTATAAACCAAAACTAAAGGTGTATATGATAAGAATAATAATTAGGGTCGTGACATGATATTCAGTGATACTCCTTCTTAATTCTAAATCAAATTACCATAAGCACATATTCTGTGCAAATTTAAAAAAACTAGTGTAAGATGACAGCTTTCGGAACAATGACACCTGGATCAAAATAAACCAACCTGCGGTGACTGGGCGAGGACCCTTGACGGCTTTTCTCTCTCTGACTCTTCTGGAAATGCACATTAAGAACCTTGCAGTGCATATATAAAAGTGTCGGTTGTTGCTACAATTTGACCAAACGATGAGAAATTAAGTAGTACGCCCTGCGTACATTAACCAATCGCACATAGCCACATTGACGCTCATGACTTATATCCAAGACATTCATAATTTACTTGTTCCAATGTACAATGCCATGCACCACTTCCAAATCTGTAGGTTGCACAAAACCTACGCCGCTAAGGAAGAGAAAGCACCTCCAGCACTGATGGAGAAAATGGCGTCTTGCTAGAAACATTCTAAACGTCAAGAATGAGAGGGACTCCTTAAAAACCGTGAATGGATTGATCAGAGAATTGATGAAAGAGGAGATGGTCAAAATCAAGAGGACGTTGGCGGAAGAAAAAAAAGATGGTACGGAAAATCGAGAAGAATGAGAGATGATATCAGCTCCTGAACGAGAGGTCGCTGACATTGTAAGAAAGGCTTTAACAGAGGGAATCAGAAAAGTTGCGGCAGCAGAACAACAATAACTACCCATAATTCATGAAGAGGACTAGGACTGGGAGGTACCTAGAGGCAAAATAATATCATTTTTGGATCAATCATCCGTCCGCAGAACAATGGATAATTGGGACCACGTGTGCCCTTGCTTGAAATACAGTTGGCATGGATATTGATTATTATCCAAGATCGGGTACAAATCCCAAATGGCCCTTTTTGGTGCCGCTATCATTTCATCACAAAAAAGGATACTTCTGCAATCATTGCCACAATGTGTGTCGTTGTATGTGTCTGTACATCTGTCTGTTCAAAACCAACTTAACCTTACAATTCCTTTCCCATATCGTATGTGATAGCATGTTTTGGGTAACAAAGATGTAAACAAACAGCCTACCCTAGGCTTTTGATAGTATGATTTGTGTGATCTGACTATTTTGTTGAATACCAACTGTGGGGTTGTGTCACTTCAATCTACGCGATCGTTAGTAATGTTGGAGTTTTTGATAGTATACGTGTCGTGTTTTCTAGTAGATAACTACTAATGTTTTCTTTTCCTTTGTGCCCAGACGAACCCATTAATTTGAACCTTTATGGCCGATCTCAACATAAGTGTAATTGTGTAAAACCAGTAATATTAGACCTATGACAATCTTAGCATTTGCAATTCCCTTTATCCCAGAGAGTGCTAATGCATATTAACAAACGGATGCAACTATAGTTATGATTAGTACTACAAATTACAACGGGAGTGCACAAAATATGAGTCATAAAAGTCAGTATGGGTCAATCCACTTGCGAGTTAAAGGTCATCAGATTAAATACAAGAATTATGGACAGACATACAATACGGACAAAAGGCTATATAAATGGGAAGCATGTGGTAGGCGTTTTGATTTTTCGGAGGGTGGGGTGGCCGTGGTATTCGCTTTTAGACCGGAATATTTTATTTCTTTCACTTCAAGATAATCTATTTTCAACTAATAGAACTGGATATTTGTCTATTATTATATGAAAATAAGAGTAACAGTATTTTCGTTTAAGCTGTTCGAGGCCATAATGTAGTGGATCGCATACAAGTGTTGAGAATGCCATATAATGTCTTGCGGATTTCGTAAAAAGGCATACAATGTATACATATTGATGCAAAACAATACAAATGTAACAGATGAAAAATGTTCATTCATAACCATCATCCTATTAAAACGTTCATTATGTGGTCCAATTGTGTAAATGTAACTTATTTGGATAAAAGTATCACTCCCGATCCGAACTTATAGAGGACTTAAAAAACGTGTGGTGACAAACAAAACAAATGTGAAGAAAGCAATAAAAGGTTCATTACCCCAAGTGAACTTAAGAACCAATTAAAGATTAGCGTAACGAAAAACAAAACAAAATGTATAGTGTGTGTTAAAAGTGTTTGTTCTCACATTCTTCTATGTTTCTGATCGTGTTTTGCCAAGTAGAAAAGTGCAGGATTGCATCAGGACTCGCGGTTTTAATTCAGTTCAACTGTGATTAATTTCTTATGAGCGTATTTCAGCAGCAACATGTTCTCAGCAAACACCAGCAAAAATAAATTTCTAAAATGTAGGTTGACAGAGATTTACTTTGTCAAACACAGCAGCGAGAGGGAACGTTTAATTATTTGCACGTACTGCAAATAACATATTGACATAAGTGTACTGCGTCCGCTGAAATAGAAGCACCAACTCTGTGCAGCATAATTGACATGCTGTATTAAACATTCAGATTAGCTCTCATAATTTTAATGTGTTATCTTAACGTTATTAAAATACTAACTATTAATTGACCCATACATTTTAGTATGATTTTAGCCATGAAATAGATTGATTGAAGAACAATAAGCACACGCTTGTGTTTGCACAGTTGATTTGTGTTGATAAATCATTAACACCTGAACTGGGGAGAGGCGCTTATTTATGGGACATTACCTATAAAAACCCCATCAAACATTAAATATTATGTTCTTCCCCTTTCCCCAATGAAATGGTCAATCACAAATGTCACAGTGACCCAGCTATAACACGCTTCGTTATATCACGAATTCGGATATAACACGTTTATGGTCAGGCTCCCGAAATTTCATATACTTTTCTCATACACAAACAAAATATTATTTTCATTCTTTAAATTACGAAATGTAACGTATAAAAAGCTTATCATTTTGGGGAAGAGATCGTGTATGAATTCTAAAAGAAGACGATCGCGACATGGTTCCTGCAATGTCATATACATGCATTTATCTCGTAAAGGAAAAAATGTTTTTTTTCCGCTTAAAACTACGAAAAGTAACGTGTAAAAATTTTATTCAGTAATCACGCTGCGCTTCGCCCGTGTTACAAATTACAAGGATATCCACTTGTTGGCCTATCTGCTACCGGGATCAAGCGATCAACTTTTGAAGGCAGGAAAAGTAACCGTTACAACCGACCAAACGACGGCTCATTCCCTTTCTTTTTAAAATGTACCTAGAAAAAAAAAGTTTTGCTGAAACTTCAACGAAAACGGATCACCTTAGAAGCACCGACCGTTCTCTATAAATACTAAGCAAATGAAAATAAAATCAGTTTCAATCAATTTTCTACAGTTATTTGATGTTGCCGCTGCAATAAGAAACATAATAATTTTGATCAACTAAATCTGACCTTTAGTGGTAACTTAAATAAAACCTGCATCCTTCATCAAAGGAAGCCGACTACGATCTTCAATAAAATCAACAGCAAAAAATTCTTCAAAGGAAATCAGCACCAAACTTAAGTAAAAGCAATTGAATCTCATAGGTTGTTGCACTGTCCAAAGTGACTGGAACACATTTATTGTGCCATGAAAGTTGCCTTTTTGCAGGGAAAAAAATTACGGTCGCTTCCAACGGCGGGATAAAACGCAAATAAAATTTCCAGTCTTTGAAACCACGGATATATGGCCTTCAAGTTAATCGCAAATGGGGTATCTTGCAATGACGTTTGTAACACTTTTAAATTTGTTCACGTTTTCATTTCCCTACAAAAAGCCTCATCCCCAAGGTAGCATCGGCAAGATTATGCTGTCTACAGCTGACAAAAATCGAGGCCAATTTAGGTACGTGTAGCATGTAAACAGTTATAGCCTTATGCTACTTGTAAGTAATTGTTAAGTTACATTCAGATATAAATCAAAATGAGGATCACCATTTTTATATATACGTGTTTTTTTTGTTTTCTAACTGGATGCGAGTCATACATGAAGTTATAACATATCTATACTCGAATAGTACAGTACTTAAAGGATTATGAATTGCACCAAACAAATGTATGTTGTCAATATACATGTGCTTTTCAGTCTAGTTATTCTTCATTCTTCATTGAGTCAAAAGCACGTATTATTGCGCCCGCTTTTAATCCCCTTCCATACCATAGGTACATGCATCCTTTTCTTCAGTTCACTTACGACTGGTTATAACACAGTTTAGTCTATAACACGGTCAGGTTCTATGGACCCCAACTACTGTGTTACAGTCGGGTCACACTGCATGTGCATCAGGTACAATTCTGATAACGCTAACGTTATGGTCGATGGTCGTCATGAACAAATCAGTTCTGACTAGAATTCACTTGGAGAATCCAGTAGGAAAGTTTAAACACACTACCATTTGTTATTTAGTGAGTGCATATTTTATTTTTGCATTTACTAATGTACAACTGTGTAAACAAGTTTTGACCTATCTGTGAAAGTAATAACATGGCGGCCAGTATAATTGGTGGAGGAAGAACCCTGGAAAACCCCGGGAAGAACTACACCCACCCACAAGAAGCTACTGTCAGGCTTTCTCACGTACCAACGATAGCCGAGCCTGAGACTCGAACTCACGCAGACAGAGGTTAGATGGCAGTGATCTGTAACGGTGAGCGCTTTGGACCACTCGGTCACTCGGGGCCCCTAGCATTACAAGTACACACTGAATGCTGCATAGGTGACATATAGCAACAGGTCATGTAATCTCACTATCTGATAGTTTGCATAATGCATGTAGAAAGCAGGGAGGGTGGGAGAGGGGGAAGGTTGGAAGGGAGAGTAGGAAAGGGAGGAAGTGATAGGATAGCAAAGAAGAATAAATATCAAATAAGTCTAATAACGGAAATACAGGTTTTACTAACATACAATAATTTTGTTATTAAAAGTCAATTTGATTATAAGTCAGGCCCCCCCCCCCACTCCATTTTAGGACCAAAGAACCGATTTCTCTTTTACCCTCCTGTAGGTCTGGATGCATTTTTGCGAGTTCCATTGTTTGAAGGGATGACTTGTCATTAATAAGAATTGCACTTTAGAAAAATAAACAAGCCCAACTGAATGGATGAATGTATGGATGGACAGATTGATAGCGAAAGAAGCAACGTAAAATTTAATTTGTATTGTGGAACATGTCACAAATGAATTAACGACTTACAATAATTTGTCCAAATTAAAGCCATTAAAATTAATAATGCTTGACATTTTGAATCCATTTATATCATAAATCCATGAACTCAATTAGGTCACATACCAGCATAAAAATATATTTTAATTATGCGTATTGACACCTAGTGATTGTATATCAACATGGTTCAGACATTATATATATCGTCCTACTCTGTTTCCTTGGCTTCACCGTCATACGTGGGCACTTATGTAGAGACAGCTTGTACTCTATCAGCAACACTTTTTTCAACATAGAGTATGTCACTAAATCCTAATGCTGAGCACCTAGGGAGGCAGTTGTCAGTACCATTTTTATAAGTCTTTGGTATGACTTGGCCGGGGTTCAAACCTGCAACCTCCAGCATCCAGGCCGTGCGCTCTAATCAATAGGCCACTGGAGTTGTTGCAACTGAAAATGTGTTAATTGTACTGCAAGATCACTGGTTGATCAAATAACCACCCTCTGTTACTTAGCCAAGTATCACACTCACATATCAATCAAAGTGATGTCATGTGGGGAGAATAGAGGCTGCTGCAGTCAATACAAGCTAAAATGAATTAAGGTCAAACATTCACTGAAAGATGTAGAACTATACCTGGCACTGAAGAAGCACATGTAATAAATGCATGACTCAGTTAAAAAGGATTTTCAACTTGAAAACAAGTGAATGATGCCTCTAAAGCCATGGGCTTATAGGGTCTCATATACTGGCAGAAAACGTGAGAATTATCACCTGAGAATTAAAAGACTAACTTATGGAAAAGGAAAATACAACTTAAATCACACTTTTATTGCACAGATTTTGGTTTTTACACTGGAAACACAAATATTAATACAAATACAGATTGTCTGGACTCACACATAAATGAAAGCAATATACTTGCTATTAAATACCCAACAAAAAAACATTGATGGACTCTTCACTTTGTCGTGGGATGTATAGTTCAGCCAAAATATTTTAAAATCAAAAGAGATACAAGTAATGGATAATAAATAGTGTTATGAAATGGATCAAAACAAAGCATACCATATACGCATTTCTGAATGGGAACAGACGCATAAATACAACTGCATTTGAAGCACTGCAATCAATTATTTTTTCCGATATTACTCTTAGATTATCAATATTCTTTTGTATGGCATGTTTATAAGATGACCCTTACTCTGCATGAATCAAATTCACATTAAAAAAAAGTTCAACTCATAGAAGAATATACACGGTACACATTGAAAGATATACTTCCAAAATAGAAGAAAAATATTTCCAAAAGTGATATAACCACTGTGGCGATATGAATTTTCTGTTACATGTACTGATATATTTCAATATCTTAATAAGAACTGTATATGAAAGAATACTTCAGTTGTATGTGAAATAAACATAAACGGATGCCAAATGACTGACTTAATGGATAAATCCTGTAAAAACTAGGCAGTCCACCTTCACACTGATTACTACTAATATTAGTACCCGTACTTAATGGATGGGGTACTAGGATGAGCCTGTGTGAATCACCAAAACAGCCATGTGCGATTCACACCCAGTACCTATTTTACCCTACTATAAAAATGTCTGAACACGTTCTTTAATGCAGTGAAATAAATTAAATGTTCCCCTTATATAATACCAGAATTATTACATATTATTTTAGAAATATGTGTAAAATATTATCTTCTTTTATTATGTGATATTTTGATTCAGACTGTCTGCCGTATTAGTTCAACTGATAACCAATTCTGTTGTTAGCATCGTTTTTTCATGTGCCATGTAAGGATGTTGCTGCCATATTTGGAAATATAAACAGATAGAAGTAAATATAGAATGAACTGAATAAGATATTGTTGAAAATCCATATATGGTATAGTGCGCCCTATTTTGAAAATGAATTACTGAAAGAATATGTCATGGTGGACAAAGTACGGTTAGTGTAAATATACGAACATAATTTACCTTACACATGATTAATAACTTTATTATTGTCAAACTTCCTCTAAAATATAACTCTACTTAGTCAGCAGATTGCAAATACAGTAATCTCTTTATCTCTTTTTGACGATAGTTTTGTAGCAAAGTATCTTTGCTGACTTTGTAAATAGTTCCCAAAGCTAGCCTTTTAAGTGATAGAGATCACACTAGGTCAGCGTGTTTGTCTAATGGCACCGTAAAATGGAGAAACGATCTGATAAGGACAAAAGCTGGCTGGTGCATGGTCTTTAGGCCACGATATTGTTATAGGCTTCAGATGTAAGGTTAATGACCTTGTGATCTTGGAAAAGATTGTATTATGTCACTGTCAGGAAAAGTTATAGGGAGGATAGACAAATCTGAGAAAATCTAGACGTTAGATGAGTATAAGAGAGTCTATTGTAAAATCTAGACCTGTGTTGCATGCTACACAATTTGGTGGCAGCAATGGGATTATTATTTTCGTAAAGTATCGGCAAACCCTGTAAAATCTTAAGAATAAATGAAAATGGCGCAATCACAGACAGTCTCGTCAATAATGGATGCACAAGAAAGAATTAATCATGAAATTCGGCAATTGGAACGTGAAATAGAAGAAAATACACGCCGGACTATCGGAATTGAACATCAAATAACGCCATCGAGACCCCGGGAAAGAAAACAAGCTCCCCAAAGAAGATTAGAATTTTTGGAACAAAATAAACTGAAACGACCACTTGTAACGCAACAAACGTTCGACGGTACCACACCAATGATGGACTTTCAAGCGCATTTTAGTACGTGTGCCGGGATAAACAAATGGACTCAAGAAGAGAAAGGGATTTATCTAGCAGTGTCTCAGGGGTCAGGCCCAACAGCTACTGGGATCTGGAACTCCAGATTATGACAGCCTCATGGATTTGCTTGAAAGAATGTTCGCGCCAACAATTTTTTTTTTTTTTTTTACAGAGTACAACTAAAAAGCCGCCTGGGAAGGGAACATGAAACATTCCCAGAATTGGGACAAGCAATAAGCCGACTCGTTTCCCAAGCATATCCCAAATGCGCCAGAAGAATTACTCGAGACAATGTCGAAGGAGCAATTTATCGATTCTATAACTGACAGCGAACTTAGGTTAAGAATACAACAGGCACGCCCTAAAACACTTAATGAAGCAATTCAGATTGGAGTAGAACTCGAAGCCTTTAATAGAGCCGAGATTCAGCGAAAGGATTTGGGAACATATGCACGAACCGTGACAATGTCTGATGCAGGGTTAAGTGATATCCAGGCACTTAAGAAAGAAGTTGCGGAACTCAAGACATTACTAAAGGATTTGAAGGCAAAATCTGCAGGACAAAACGGAACGAAGGGAAGGTCATGTTACAAGTGCGGAGAAATAATGCATCTCAAAAGAGCCTGTCCAAAACGCAAGCCCAAACTGTTGGAAAACTAGAGTTGGCCCACCCCAATTATCCGGGGTGGGACCTTGATTCCAGGCCTAGGAATATAACTGGACAGGCAACAATGAAAGATGCCGAGATGTACTTTCCGGGATCTGTACAAGGAATGGGTGTCAACTTCTTAATAGACACATGTGCTACGGTTACCATGATAGCAAAGGGTGTCTGTGAGAGGATGGCGCCGGAATATCGACCTCGGTTACACAAGGTTACTGGGAATGTTCTGTGTGCAGATGGGAAACTGCTAGTAGTAGTCGGGAAAGGAAGGTTTACCTTGTCGTTCGGAGGGAAACGTCACGAGCATTGCGTTATCGTTGCAACGATGTGCTTGACAGCAGAAGGAGTGTTAGGAATGGATTTCGTAGAAAAAGTAGGAATCAAAATTGATTTTGTGAATCACAGTTTGACTACTGGGGACGCCATTTTATCATACGATGTGACTGAATGAAATTCGATGAAGTGCGCTAGATTTGTGCTATAAGAGACAATATCGATTCCTGCAAGGCATGAAATGAACATTCCTTGCAAATTACAAACATAATGGGATAACCACGTATTCAGTTCAATCGTAGTTGTTGAACCAAATGGACGATTTGTTGAAAATAAGCAACTTCTAGTAGGAAAAGTACTTATTATGGCTACATCCGACGATGTCATTCCTCTAAGGGTCATGAAGGTTACCAACGAAACAAAAGTTGTCCATGCTAAAACTAGCATGGCTCTTTATGTACCGGTAGATGACGATGATGTTGGTGATGTTTCTAGAGAATTATTGGATCAAGTGGAAACCTTCCAAATGCTCGAACACCTGAAAAAGTTATCTCAAGAAGCGAAAAAGGGTCTTACATCGCCCAATGTAAGAAAGTTCACCATTTTTCATCGCAATATAGACTATACATGGTGGCAATTATAGCTGGTAAAGGAAGAACCCTGGAAAACCCAGGGGAGAACCACCGACCTACGAGAAGCTACTGGCATGCTTTCCCACGTACCCACGCTAGCCGAGCCTTGGACTCGAACCCACGCAGAGAGGTGAGATGGCAGTGATCCAGAACGGTGAGCGCGTTAGACCACTTGGCCACTCGGGACCCCCGTTCTCGGGTTTATTTGCTAAATGAAAAGATGATCTTGGCAGAACCAATCAAATTAGTCACAAGATAAATACTGGTTACGCAAGTCCAGTAAAACAACCGCTACGTAGAATTCCAATTCATTCAAGAGATGAAATTGAAGGCCATGTTGAGAGTATGTTAAATCAAGGCATTATAGAGCCGTCATTAAGCCCCTGGGCTCCGCCCATAGTGCTGGTGGGTAAGAAGAATGGAACCGTGCGTATTTGTGTCGACTATAGAGCAGTCAATCAACTGACTGTGAAGGACGCGTATCTTCTACCACGCATAGACGACTCATTCCGTCGACTTTCCGGTGTATCGTGGTTTTCTACCCTTGATTTAATGAGTGGATATTGGCAAGTAGAAATGGAAGAGCAACATAAACCCGAAACAGCTTTTATAACACCAAATGGATTATATCATTTTCTTGTAATGCCTTTCGGATTATGCAATTCAAGTTCCACCTTCGAAAGGCTGATGGAGGCTACTTTGGTAGGTTTACAATGGAAAACGTGTCTGATATATCTAGACGACATAATCATTTTCGGCAAAACTTTCGACGAGGAGCTAAGCTAAGGAGCTAAACAGGACGTTTTCACTCGATTGCAACAGGCAGGCCTTAAACTTAAACCCTCCAAGAGTCACTTGTTTGCACACGAAGTGGCATTCTTAGGGCATATTGTGTCTGAAGAGGGAAAATCGAGGCAGTGAAATCTCGGACTACACCAACAAATATGAAGGAGCTTCACAGCTTCCTGTGGCACTGATGCTACTATAGGAGATTCATAAAAGACTTTTCGTCAATCTCTAGTTGTTTACATAAGCTGACAGAGTCAGAAGAGGCGTTTAAATGGACTAAGGAGTGCGGAGAAGCGTTTGAAATGCTAAAAGCTATGTTAACAACAGCACCAATACTCACAAACCCTGACATCTGAAAACAATTCATTCTGGATACTGATGCTAGTGACAATGGAATTGGTGCAATAATTTACCAGGTTCATGAAGGTCATGAAAAAGTCATAGCATATGGAATTATAACACTGTTAAAATCAGAGTGATCACATTGTGTGACATGGAAAGAATTACTTGCTATAGTGTACTTTGTGAAACATTTCAAGCCGTACTTGTATGGGAAACGATTTCGCATTTGGACTGATCACAATGCATTGCATTGGCTCATTACATTAAAGGACCCAGAAGGTCAACTGGCCAGATGGCTTGAGATGCTGGCTCAATGTGACTTTGAAATCCTACACCGACCAGGACTGCATCATAGAAATGCGGATGCATTATCAAGAAAGCCATGCCGAGAATGCGGGAGACAAATGCATGTTGAAAACATTGGAAATGATGATGAGAAAAACGCACTACAAACAGTTGATGTAAGTACACTATGTTCCAGAACTCATAATAACAGTATGTATAGATCGGCAGATATGATATCAAAGCTGCTGGAATCTCATCATGCCAATAGTGACCTATCCATAGTTAGACAGTGGGTGACAGGTGGCGTAAGGCCATGCTGGAATGAAGTATCAGGCCAAAGCAATTAAGTTAAAAGTTTATCGGCAATGGAACCAACTTGAGTTTCACAATGGATTGTTGTGCCGGAGATACCAAATGTGAGATGGTAAAGCGGGACATCATCAAACTATTGTCCCCTATGAGCTCAAGAAAAGTGTATTAAAATTTTCTCATGATAGTAAAACTGGAGGCCACCTAGGGATTTCAAAAACCCTTAATAAAATCAGGCAATGATATTATTGGGTTCGACTACAACATGATGTTATGGACTGGTGTAGTACATGTGAAGTATGTGCAAGAAAAAAGTCCCCAGGCAAGAAGAGAAGAGCCCCAATGCATCTCTGCAAGTCAGGAAGTCCGATGGATAGAACAGCATTGGATATTATGAGACCATTGCCAGAAACGTCACTTGGGAATAAATATATTCTGGCAATTGGAGACTATTATACTAATGGACAGAGGTGTTTGCACTGCCTAATCAGGATGCCACAGCCATAGCTAGTGTACTTGTTGAAGAGATAATCTGCAGATTTGGCATGCCCCATCAAATTTATTTGGATAAAGTGACACAATTTGAATCTGAAATTTTCCAAGAAATGTGTAGATTACTGGATATCGAAAAGACAAGGACAACTGCTTACCACCAACAGAGCAATGGAATAGATGAAATGTTCAGCAGAATGCTCGCTGTGATGCTTTCTGCATATGTAAATGAACATCAGGATAACTGGGATGAACACTTGCCATATTTAACAATGGCGTATCGCACAGCTGCTTGGTAGGGAAGTGACCATTCTACTCAATATTCAATTTGGACGGCCAACAGATACATATTCTCAAAATACCTGGGTTGAAAACCTTTCAGAAACAATGCGTTTAGCTCATCAATTTGCATGGAACCACCTTAACCAAAGTATGTTATTCCAGAAGAGATTCTACAACAGTCGATTGAAATTGGAACAGTTCAAACCAGGTGATCTGGTTTGGGTTTACACTCCACAAAGGAAAACAGGACTGTCAAGAAAATTGTAGTCTTGGTGGAAGGGACGATTTCAAGTTGTTGAAAAACTCAGTGATGTGACATACTGCATAAAGTGTGGATATAGGGGCAAATCGCAAGTGATTCATGTGGACAGAATTAAATCTTGTAACGTCCGATATAACAACAATAATGGGAATGTACATCAAAGTGATGATGATATCGATGAGCATGACAATGCTAGCTACAATAACCGCGATGATCCATCCAGAATTAAGGATCTATCTTGGCTGTACCCTATGGAAAGTACCACCTCGGAATACCCATTACCAATGACTCAGAGTGGATGCCAAAGGTGATGCATGAGCTGGTGGAAAGAATATACGTTTTAGATTGAAACTTCAATTACAAAATTCGTATGAGTTACTATAAACTTAAATTGTGCACATTTAAAAAAAGTAAAAAGTGCTGAATGTGAAAACCATTAAGTTAAAATAGGACTTATCTGAAATATTTGGCTGGATGTACGTTGTGTGACCATACATTTAGAACTCTTGAATTATACAACAGAGGTTGCTTATGTTATAAAAATTTTTTTAATCAAAACTATTTTTCTTTTATAATATCTAGTCTTAATATATTTTGAAGCTTTAGAAAAAAATCTAAATTTATTGCAGTTTTAGTGTGAGGACACACTTACTCGGAGCATGGGTAATTTGTAGCAAGGTATCTTTGCTGACTTTGTAAATAGTTCCCAAAGCTAGCCTGTTAAGTGATAGAGATCACAGTAGGTCAGTGTGTTTGTCTAATGGCACCGTAAAATGGAGAAACGATCTGATAAATATAGAGCCTGGCTGGTGCATGTTCTTTAGGCAGTGATATTGTTATAGGCTTCAGATGTAAGGTTAATGACCTTGTGATCTTGGAAAAGATTGTAATATGTCACTGTCAGGAAAAGTTATAGGGAAGATAGAAAAATCTGAGAAAATCTAGACGTTAGATGAGTATAAGAGAGTCCATTGTAAGATCTAGACCTGGGTTGCATGCTACAGTTTTATTTGCTCCATTTTTATGTATAGGATCATACTGTAGCCTCAATCGCGCCAAGGTTACGACAACATAGCTCCACACTGATGTGCAGTAAACGGTTGTCAAGCTTCTATTTTATCTTTTGTGTACTTTTACATGTTTTTTCAGGTTTTGCGAAAAGCCAAAGCTTTTTCCACATACATCACATTTGTATGGTTTTTCTCCAGTATGACTCCTGGAATGTTGCTTGAGGTTCTCACTTTGAGTAAACTCTCTTCCACATTCTTGACATTTGTAAGGTTTTTCTCCACTGTGGATTCTTAAATGCATTTTCAAGTTCTGACAATGACTAAACACTTTACCACACAATATACATTTGTATGGTTTCTCTCCACTATGTACTCTTAAATGACTCTGGAGGTTTATCAGTGCAATGAACTCTTTACCACATTCTTCACATTTGTATTGTGTTTCACCATTATGTACTCTCAAGTGTCTCTTAAGGTTTGAAGTCTGATTAAACTTTCTTCCACAAATTTTACATTTAAATGGTTTTTCTCCGCTATGTGTTCTTAGGTGTAGCTTTAGTTCTCCCTTCTGTCTAAACAGTCTACCACACTCTTCACAATTGTAAGGTTTTTCTCCACTGTGGATTCTTAAGTGCAACTTCAAGTGCGGATTCTGACCAAACGTTTTACCACATATAACACATTTGTACGGTTTTTCTCCATAATGAATCATATAATGTGTTTTAAGATTCGCGTTTTGGGCAAATTCTTTACCACACTGATCACATTTGTACGGTTTTATTCCACTGTGCAGGTTTAAATGCTGCTTCAAGTTCCCCGTTTGAGCAAACATTCGACCACATACATGACATTTGAATGGTTTTTCTCCACTATGAATCCTTCTATGTATCGTTAGACTATAAACCCTAGTGAACTCCTTCCCACATTCCTCACATTTGTTTGTTTTCTTACTGCTTTGTGGTCTTAGGTGTACCTTCGAATTAAGCTTTGTTTGTAATTCTTTTTTTCCCTTTCGTGTCATATTTACCTCCTTTTATAACTGTAAGTTGGCTCAATCTCCCAGCTATACTTTAGCTGATTAGCCTATGAGAAGTCCCCCACGTGGCCGAATTTTTGCAACGGATTTTTTTTTATTATCTTTGTGTATCCCCATTGGGTCTGTGGTGTTGTACTTTATTACAATCATTTAGTGACAACAATTTATTAAATAATTGTTTTGAAATTTGGGGTTGATCTTTTCTTTAAGAATTTTATTGGCGCTTGCCTAGTCTGGTACCGTGCTTAGTATGCTCCTTCAATTGCACTCCGCTATGGTGGCAGGGTCCAGTTTCGTAAATTCAGGCTATGGTGTGACTTTTTCAGCTATTATTGTTTACTATTTATAGATATGGGTATATTTGTTAACTAGGTGTTTTGGGCTTGTGTTGTTCTTGAAATTGATGTCAGGCATGTACACCTTCCATAGTTGCTCTGCAGTATGTTGATAGTGAAATACCAATAGTTGGCTAGGAAGAAGAGCTAGCCTCCCATAGCAGTAGACACGTGTGTTCAAGGCAAGCCGAGTATCTCAAAAACGGCTTGGATGACAACTATTCTGAATTGCATCAAACTGTTTAGTAGACAATGTTTTTCAAAATTTTCATCCAGGGAAAGGGCTTGCGTTTGCACTGTGAGCACTACATGCTGTCAAAAATGGCATTTGGATGTGAAAAATGCAGGTATAAAATAGGGGTTGGGGTGCATAAACCTCTTCTGCTATGAACTGCCATTGACTTCTCTGGTCAAGTGAATACTATTCTTATGCTTTGTTTTAATATAGGTATCTAAAAATATGGACCTTTTTGACCTCACTTGTGTATTTGATTTTTTATGATTTTTTATACTAGGTCGCCAATTGCGGCATTAAATTTGTACATAAAAACTGGACCCTGCCCCCTATACTTGCGGAGTGCAACGCAGGGATCATACTAAGCAGGGAACCAGACTAGTGCTTGCCGAGATGCCCGGACTGGTACCTCGGCATTCCATATATCTAAAAGAAGAGATTATAGGGGTTGCACTGCCTTAAACACATGTCTCAGGCCGGTCTGCTTGCTGTTCGTCCCACTGTACCAGCAGGTATAATAGCTTTCAGGCAACGGCGATCAGCCTTGGTTATCAGCCTTGCTTAATTAAACTAAAAAATCCATTGAATACGACAACTAGTATGTACAAATTGATGTAAATAGGTAACATAAAAGGATTAATGATAAAAATATTTTTTTTTAATTAAATGTAAAAGCTATTTATTAAATTTATTATCAGGTTCTCCAGCTAGGGGCCGGTCATTGTAATGTGGTATTTTATAAGCGTCTGTCGACTACGATCAATCGTAGAATTTGAATGTATTACCGAAGAAGATAGATAGTAACTTACCAGATAAATATTGTTACTTGCTGGGGCTTAGACGACGACAAGAGAAGACATTCGAATTTAACCAAATAGAGCGCATATTCAGGAGCATGGTGTATGAACGTATTGTATTTTGAAGCAATAATTGATAGGCTGAGTTCAAATCCTAGCTTTGACCTGAGTTTCAACTTTAAATGGTTCGTGCTGCTGGAATAGTCGAGAACTCGCCTTGGGATTACTCGCCCCATGAATAGTCCTACAGTGTAAGACACTGCACAAGTTGGTTTTGTTTTAGTGCTAGTCCTGACGCACAAAACAAATATCAGCGTCATGGTCTTACATGTAGGACTAGCTCCATGGAGAACCTGTCCCTTGGAGAAATCATCATTCCAGGTGTCAGGAAAAGTCGCCCCGAAGATCATAGATACTAATTTAGAGGTATCGCCCAATGATGGATACCGCTTTATATGATCACCTCTTGAATTATTCCGTTACCGAATAACTGAGATACATCATGCTACATGTCTGAGGTATGATGCTCCAGTGCTAGACATCACTATAAACTGCCACATGCAGACATATCATATATACATACATACATTTAGGACTTAATCACGCTTAAATTCAGATATACCACACACACACACCTGTTCATTTCTATAGCAAGTGTTTACTTATGCCCTGTGTATGTTGGACTATTATTGCCGGTCATTGCAGAATAACTTTTTGCTGTTGTTGATTTTGTTTATATAGTACAAGTCACATAGGACATGTAGGCATTCAGCACCAACTATTTCAGTAATTGGTGCCATTTTTTATACTTTGATTCTACATACCTTTGAGTAGCAAGTATTCACTTCATTTAGATTCTTATACATCCATATTCCTTTGGAAGGACATTATTTCGATGCCCCAGGAGGTCCCAGTGGCAAAATCAATATTAAAGTACGTATATATTATGACAGAATGAACCTAAAGGTGTGATCCAATATAATCTGGATTAAATGGTGTGCACTATGATGTCATAATGAAAGCTACACATATTGATAAACAAATTCGTACTACCATCGATTGATGATTACACTGGACATGCTCTTATTTTGACCTAAATTCAGTACATGGCCACCATTGTAAAAGTCCATAGCGATAGATATTTGTCTGGAAGATTCATGGAGACAGTTAAGGTGCAGAGCATTCAGTAATTAGGATTGAATAGACTTTGGTTAAATAAAATTAGTGTTAAATTTTAAAAGAATTTATATTTAATTAAAAATGAGTAAATGCGCATACATGAGCCATGTGACTTGTACTATAGTAATGTCACCATTGTGTGGTGTTATATCATTATATCAGACTTGTTTGTTTGAAACTTATAAAAAACAAGATAACATAATAATCTTTGTTGTATCCTGGATAGTAACAACTTAAGTGCAGCCTCATTTATTTCAGCATATATCTGATAATTTACCTCATAAGCTTTGTATCCATCCCAAAAAAACATTGTAACTGTCTATTTACCTATTTATTTTAAATGATCCCAATTATTTTCATTGGAATTTAATATTTGCCTCATATTTTTAGTAATAATGAAATTATATCACCAAATACCCTTTTTTATAGAAACAAACCTGGCTTAGAATAACTTAAATATGAGTATCTGAAGGCTTCACTCCATCTGTTTGTGCACTAACTTCACAGATGTGCATCAGCACCCCTACCCCCTCAATCAACTATGTAAGATGTTTTTGAGGTGTAAAATCCAGCACTTTTTTATTTCTACATGCAATGTTACCTACATTTTAAGCTTCACCTGCTGGAGCTTATGCAACTGGTACATGAAGCAAATTGGTGATAACTATGCCAGTATTTATTGACAATTTCATCTGCTTTGAGAATTGATATTATTAATGATAACTGATTGATTTCTTTGTGAACACTTAAGGTATAAATTTGACAGTCTTACTCAGTATACAAGTAAGATCTTTCACTTCTCCAGAGAAGCTCTCTAACTCTATCTCTCTCTCTCTTCAGTCAGTCTGGAGTGAATTCACCAACCAACCTCGGGCTAGTTTTCCCTAAGCGAGTTCTCCTTTGGTAAGTTTTCCATTCGCCAAATACATGCCACATAACGTAAGATGCGACATTTAGTCCAGGGTATATAAATAGATCGTTTTTTATGTCCTTGTATTATTAATATTTGCATCTTTAATATATTTTATTTCTTTCAAACACATATTATCTGCAATAATACACTTATAAGTAATAATTACAAAAATTATCCCCCCAAAATTATAATACAATACTTAGTGAAGTTTTTTAAAGATTATTTTTATGTTACAACAGAGTTGTTTTCCCCTTAGATTAAAATATTTAAATGAAAGATTTCATTATGTATGGTTTTCAATTAGATTAATTATTCCTAAACTATTTGCATATCCACCCATATGTAGAGATGTCAAAATTTTGGGAAATTTCTACCAGGTACCTGTCAGTCCTATCAATCAGTTACCTGGGTACCCAATCAAATGAAAATCGTATTAAATGTTAACCTGAACTCCTTTGTTGTAGGTTCACATGTGCTAACCCCCTATGAAGGTATAAGCATAATTATTACTAATATAAGCAGCAAAAAAGCATAAAAAGAGCAATATACAGCACTCCCTTGATAACTCATGCATAACAGGTCCAAAAACAGACTGCGCTATAGGCAAGGGTGTAATTTATCGATGGACCTACATAACTATATGAAATGATGCCATCCTTGCTTGACACTGTGAAAGCCTCTAAGGGGGGTAGGGCTAGCTGGTCTGTTTAATGGCTGAATACTTATTTTAAAATCTTGTTGGCAATAACTGTCAATAAAGTGCTTTGTCTAATTAAGTTATTTGCTTTTATGTAAAAATGACCTTTATAGTCAAGACGCCCAACCACTGAGAGATCAATAACAATTCCAACAGGTTTCAATTACCAACTTTAATTGCGATTTCCTCTGTTCAACAAATACGGGTCAAATTTTTGGTACTTTCTAGTAAAATAAAATGGGCTCTACAACTGACCCCATGTTATAAGTGGGTCTGCTACTTACCTGGATCAGTGGTTAAAAGTTTCGTCTCAAATCGTCTAAATTCATTTGGATTAGTAGTTACACTGTATTTACAGTTTGTTTTTGGACACCGTTTCGGTGAGGGGGGCAAATATAACATTTATATGCTTTGTAATTTTCGGATCTTGCTCCCACTATAATTTTTTCTACATCTTATGCTAACAGCTGCCTCGCTTGGCACTCAGCATTAAGAGGTTAGTGTTAGGACTGGTCGGCCTGGTGTCAGGATAATGTGACTGGTTGGGGACATCATGCTACCTGTCAGCGGCATGATGCCCCTTTGCTAGACATCGCTATTAAACTGTCACACTGCAGACATCGTAACGCTATTACTTAAATTTTTTTAAAGCTACATTAAAAATCCAAATCACACACACACACACCTGTTTTTCATTCATTATCCATTCCATGGTATTGGACAAAATACTTTTTTTCTTTATTACAGCATGTCATCATGTGAGCTAACAGTAATTTCGTTATGGACGGGGGGGTGGGGGGGGGCCCACAAATTTATCTTCCCCTGTATGTTTTCAGACACCTAATTAAAGAATTTAATGTCTTTGGACGACCAAAAAAGTAATTATTTGTTGCCGTCTGAAAACACTGTAAATACCGTAGTACAATAGTAGAGACAAAAGAAATTGATAGATTATTTATGCGTAACACTCACTTTAACTAGTCTACATGTCTACAGTAACTTTCGTGAATAGTTGTAAAGTCCAAATGATGATTGTTGTATTATACTCGACCAGCAATGGTTCGTCCCTCAATGTCAGTCCAGTGCAACATGTTTTTAAGTTTAACAAAATCCCTCTCCTAACATTTTTCAGTTGTATAACATCCATCAGTCACATCTATTCATCCCAGTTTGAGGGTTTATTTTATTGCCACTAAAACACTTGTGTGTTCACTAGTACTTTCAAGACTGGACTTTTGTAACTCAATTCTGTCTGGTTCATCTCAATATCTACTCCAGAAACTTCAAAAAGTTCAAAACACAGCTGCTTGGATCATATTTAGAGCACCACAATCAGAGTACACCTCCCCGCTGCTCTGTACCCTACATTGGCTATCCATTCGATCCAGAATCAAACACAAAATTTGTTCTCTGTGCTATGTTTCACTGTCTGACTCTAGTCCAACATACCTATCCGATCTCACCCATGTGTACACACCAGCAAGATACTTATGCTCCTCTTCTGATAATCGTATACTCATTATTCATACTATGGAAACAAAGTCATATGGACAGCGTTCTTTTGCATACCAGGGCCCAGCAACGTGGAATGAATTGCCCACTGAACTTAGACACAAAGACACAGTGATCACATTCAATCTCAAAACTCACTTATTTCAACTGCAAGAACAAACTTAAAGACCTAATAATGTTTCCTACCTGAAATATTCTCAGCATGTTTTTTATTTTTTAATTATTTTCTAATTTCATGGCATTTGTTTTTGTAATAATATTATTATATGTTTTTTATCTTATAGGTGTTGTCTAATGTTGTAAAGCGCTTAGAGCTTCTAAAGATTAGATTATTATTATTATTATTATTATTATTAATGTCTGGCACCAATTATTTTCAATCTAGACTGGTTCACTATGTATGTAGTATAAAAATAGAATGAAAATCTGACAAGTTGTTTCGATACGAGAAACCTGTCTGTTTTCTTGGAACTGTTTCATATAAAAAAAATCATGCAAAAATTACACATTTACACATGTGAATTTTTATTTGAATTTTTTTCTCAGTGTTATAAAATAACAGATTTTTTTTACCCTTAATTTTAAACATTTCAGTGAAAAATTTAATTCTGTATAGTTTGTTCAATTTTTCCAAACATGATATAAGAAGTGTATGTTATGGTAACCACATTTTTGTGTTACATTTGCCGTGACAAAAAATATCTGACTTAGATTTCCTGGTATTAAAAAAAACCACAGTAAACATATGAGCAGCGTCCCTGACTTGAACAGCTAAGACTCACTCCAGGGCCACAAACTTGAGGCAATAATGGCATTTAGTTAAACTGGGCATTTCTATTGTGCTTTCTTTTATTTGAATTGTACTACGTATTTTAATTTTATTTCATCAAATATTTCTTAATCAGTACTTACTGTTGCTGTTGATGAGAGGTATTGACGAGTTGATGTCATCTGGAACTCAAAACAGGTGCATTTAGGTCGTGACAAAAATGGCACACAATCTGAAATATCAGCGTTGATTCTTAAATAGGTTGCATGAGAAAGGAGAGAAGTGTCCTCCCTTGTATTATTATATAGTCCATGTATGATAAGTAAATTGTAAGGAACCATATGAGCCCCTTTGATGATGAACAAATGAGCACACAACACAATCTTCAAACTGAAATCATTTTTATGTGTCTCGATTTGAACTTGGAAAACTTATTTTTTTAATGGGTACCCGGTTGTACATTATTTTACCTGGGTTATTATCAATATGTGAATACCTGTGTACCTGTTAGCATCTTTACCCATTTGTTTGTAACCTCTACCAATTTTGAAAACAAAAAGCATCAACAATATAAAAAATTCACAAAAGTTTGTCATTTCATTCAATGTTTTATAATTTCTAACCTGATTGACATCAAGGGGTCCCTAACACTGTCCGATTATTGGTATTTCAATGCAAACAGGAGCTTCTGATGTAAACAGACTGCTCGGTGTCCATTTCTTATTTCTAGAATAGTCTATTTCAGCCAAAACTGTGTCTATATCCAATATTTGCAATTTCTAGTTTTAATATTTCTAAAAGAAATTGAACACATAAATAGGAAGAACTCTTGTATACATTTGTTAAAGAGATGTAAATCCAAAATTTTCGGAATTATTTGATTTCAAAGAGGATAAACTACATCACATACATTGCTTGTGAACATTGACTGGCCTAAGGAGATATGGTGACCATGTTGCTAGAGATTCAAAATCAAAATGCGTGTGATTTGGATTTTTAACGTAGCTTTAAAAAACATTCAGTCATATCGCTACGATGTCTGCAGTGTGACAGTTTATAGTGATGTCTAGCACTGGGGCATCATGCCGCAGACATGTAGCTTGAAATCCCACCCAGTCACATTATCCTGACACCAGGCCGACCAGTCCTAACACTAACCTCTTAATGCTGAGTGCCAAGCAAGGCAACTGTTAGTGCCATTTTTTAAGTCTTTGGTATGACTCGGCCGTGAATCAAACCCACAACCTCCTGCATCTGAGGCGGACGCTATAACCACTAGGCCACCAGAGCGGTGATTGAAAATGCCAATAAGTTGACTGTTTGGGAACCCCTAGTGACGATCAGATTAAAAATTATAAATCAGTGAATGAAATGACTACGTTCTGTGCATTTTTTATATTCTTGATGCCTTTTAATATTAAAAGGTGGTAGAAACAAATGGGATGGTGCAAGAATACTATAACATGGTATAAAAAGTGTATATTATAGTAACCAAGTTTTGCTTTGCCTTTGCCTTCAAAACAATATCCGTCATGGCTTTCCTCAAATAAAAAGATAAAGAAAACCAACACAACCATATGCCCTGACTTAAACAGCCAACACTCACTCCAGAGCAACAAACTTGTTGCAAATATGGCATTAGTTAAACTGGACATTTCCATTTTGTTTTCTATTATTGTAATCACGGTATATTTTGATATTTTATTTTGTCAAATATTTCTTAATCAGCACTTACTATCAGTATTAAAAAAATAGGTGTTGATTCAGTTGGTGACATAATGATTTTGAAACAGGGATGTAAGGTTGCAAGAGACATGGGTAGCAAATCAAGGACTGGTGCAAAGTTAAGACAGTCGATGATACTGTGCAGATGTACACAAAACACTGCAGGAAATAAGCAGTAAACAGGTGATATTATGTAAGAAATCCACTTTCAAACTTCTAATACAGTTTTTTTGCCAACTAGTTTGAACATAACATAAAAAGATTTGTTTGTTTTGAGTGGAGAACAGAAAAAGATCATCGATTGGATTTGTTACCCATTATATTTACTCAATATCTATTTTAAAATGTCTGTTTCTGGAGGAGATAAAGGACTGTAACATTGTGCAAGTTTTTACAACAGTGACCTGCAGAAACCTGAACGACTAACATGCTTAAGCAATTAAGCCGGTTTCATGATCATCCAGATGTATTGGGCAGAAGCTAAGATAGGTCCGAATTTAGCATTTAGTATTTGGATAATCACATTACTTAAATAATCATGCTAAAAATGCTACTTATTAAGCCTGCCTTTTTTCATTAGCAAGGTGTAACAGGATTGTCTTACCAGAGGTCTCTGTTCTATCAAATCAGTTGGCCATTTTAATGCATGTTTCTTTCTAACATGTTAATTATAGGTATGATAATCATGTTTCCTGTTAAACTTCAAAGTGTTGTCCTGCAGTATTACTCTACGTCTTTGTGCAAACATTTAGAGATAGAAACAGAACTCTAGAATATTATGATTATAAAAAGGGATTTCTCAGATAAGGAAAAGTGTTGCTGTAAAATGTAATCATTTGCAACAATTAGTATATTTCGTAGTTCAGGTATGTGGTAGCCATACAGATAGCTTTACGTAAATTATATACTTGGTGGCCAGTTCAATAGACTTTATAAATGAGGCAAGAATTGTCTTTTCCAATTAAATTGAAAAGGAACTATTGAATAGCCTTGGTGAATAAATATAAATATATATAATAAAACAATATTAGTTCTACATTCCTTTGTCAACCTATCCAGATATCAATCATTACTTCAATATTGTGGCCATACATTGATTTAACTATAAGATGGTTGTTGTTGTTGTTGTTGCTTTAGGGTTTAACGCCATTTTTCAGCACAAGATAGGCTATACATGGCGGTCAGTATAACTGGTGGAGGAAGAACCCTGGAAAACACAGGGAAGAACCACCGACCCACGAGAAGCTACTGGCAGGCTTTCCCACATACCCACGCTAGCCGAGCCTTGGACTCGAACCCATGCAGACATAGGTGAGATGGCAGTGATCCGGAACGGTGAGCGCTTTAGACTATAAGATGGACAATGTATGTATCTTTTGTCTCCATTAATGATCAAGATGTTCATGTATTACAATTTGTTTTTATTTAGCTGAACACTGGCAGTTTGTTTTGGGAGAATATCCCCTGGGCTGACAGTGTCCACCATTGTGCTGAATCTGCAAGTGGATTTAAAGTTCTGTCATGGCAGGTTAGTGAAAAACCTATCAACAACAATTTTATTTTAATGCTGATGGATCTCACTTTATTAAAATGATAGTTTTATTTCCTTTCTTATTCTTTTTAAAAACATTGAATATACCATATTTACGGTATACATTGGGACAGCTTAAATTAATTTTTAAAATAATGTTTTGGTGAACTGTTTTTATGAGTTTTAGGTTGTGGGACAACTTTTAAATCATTCAAAAAGTACATGTCAGTGAACGCACTCAAATTTAAAATGTAATAAAGTGTGTTCCTGAGATAAAACACTTTTATCCACTGCAGCATCTTCTCATCAACACAACCATTCTCCTGTACACATACAATCCATGCTTTCGATGCATGAATGCTTTTTAGCTTCCTCATGCTGTTACAATTACCACTAGTGACAGCTCCTCTCCTGAAGTGGAAACTGCAAAGACTAAAGTAAGACATTTTGTCTGCGCAGTTGATGAAAATTTTCACTTTTAAGACTGGCCTGATTGCTGCGACACTGATGGGTTTCTTGTCATTGTTCTTGAATTAAATATATTGAGAATTATATGTTCTTTCTGTATCTGTCTTTCATTTAATATTATTTAATATTTGTACAACAACATTAAAAAGAAGTTTGTTGTTGATATCAGATGATTATTGGACTTCTGATATCGTTGTTGGAGTTGTGAAGTCAACACAAATGGCTGAATTCATCTGACTAGTAACACATATGGCAAGTACCGGGTCATGTTTCATCTATGGTGTAGTTTTGTCTAGTCTGTCAGTGGGTTAAAGACATAATGATTATAATACTTGCCATATTTGCCATTTTTGAGAAAATAAATCATTTTCCTATTGATTAAATAAGATAGCTTAAATTTGCTTGGGCTGCTGGTAAGTGACTACCATATGCCATTACCACACAGTGGCAGCAAATTCCTATTTTTTTTTTATGCAATTGCTCGGACCTCACACCTGAACCTAGAAAACCAAATGTAAAAAATAGGATTTGTATATTCATAGGATATTCGGATTAGAAAACGGACTGCTTTTCATTTTAAGCTAAATTTTGTTGTCCAGAATTTTGAATTGCTTAGCTGAACTTTGGTGTGAAACTATTACACAGTGACATGTAGCTTGAAGCATTGGTTTCAGATCTTAAATAGAACACAGGAGAAATGGGAAATTGTCATCCCTTTTATTATATATTCAAAAACAAAACGAGCCCCTGTATCAGTACAAGTTTGGGGACTGGTTTATCAGTTACAAGAAGACAATTTGATTTTAAAGAAATTCAGTTGTTTATGCAGCAGTTATCATTTTGAAGGCCTTTTTTTCAAAATTTAAATCAACCCTTTTTGTAAATGTTTTTAAATGATTGATGTTAAACTAGATCATCTTAATGAGGTTAGGTCGTTTGAAAAATTTTGTTTGGGTTTTGGCACAGGTAAATTTAAAGTTGTTTCCACATAACAACATAGTGCAGGTCAGCATGGTAAAATTAGAATTTGTATTCTGTACGTTGAAATGACTTTACATGCCAATTTATATGAGTATAGTCAAACTTGTTTTGTGTGATACATTTCATGGTTTTGCACATACTCATCTTTTCTGACTATTTTGGAGAGTCTCGAATGATAAACAGCTTTAGATTTAGAAAATGCATGTTTTATAATTCAAAATGTTCTTTAATTCCATTCATTAATGGTCATATGTGAATCTTGAACAAAGTAATTTCATCCTGGAAATGACCTGAACATTTATCTTTTGAAAAGCATGGGAACCATGTTTGTAACTACTGCTTTTACAGTTGACCAGTGAAGGTAAAATCTGATATTTAGATTTGATCAATTTTTCCATCACTATGCTAGAATTATTATAAATAATAAGCTATTATATTTTTTTTAAATGCAGCATGGGTAACATGTGTATACTTTTCCTTTTGCAGTAACATTATAACTGTTGAAACTGTTCTTTCATTGTAGGTATTCTGCTGTCCTGGTTGTCCTGTGAAATTCACTAATGAAGACTTTATTTTGAACCATTAATTGCGCAGACATGTTCCTTATAGAATGAGAATGGAGATGATTTGTATGTTTCTTGAAGCATTTATTGCAAAATCTGAACTAACTGCAGATCTGTTTACCCGTCCATATTTTACCGTATTTGTACAGAATAAAGTCCGGGGCCCCAAGTGGCCAAGTGATCTAAAGCGCTCTTTGTTACGGATCACTGCCATCTCACCTCTGTCTGCGGCGGTTCGTGTCTAAGATTCAGCCAATGTGGGTATGTGAGAAAGTTTGCCAGTAGCTTCTCGAGGGTTGGTGGTTCTTTCCGGGGTTTTCCCGGGTTCTTCCTCCACCATTAATACTGGCCGCCATGTATAGCCTATCGTGTGCTGAAAAATGGCGTTAAACCCCACAACAACAACAACCACCATTAATACTGGCCGCCATGTATAGCCTATTGTGCTGAAAAATGGCGTTAAACCCCACAACAACAACAACAACAACCACCATTAATACTGGCCGCCATGTATAGCCTATCGTGTGCTGAAAAATGGCGTTAAACCCCACAACAACAACAACAACAGAATAAAGTCCCTCGGTATGGTCATTGATAGGAGAATATGATATGAGGATGCATTTATTATTAATATTTTTGAATTACTTTGTAGTGGTTTTTATTCCATTTTGTTTTGTTGTATCATCTCTTCAATCCGCGTCCGTGTCTGCAGTCTGTGCCACATCATTGATTTTAACATTCTCTGCATCCGGTTGTTTAAACAAAGAAAATTGTCGATGATAAGAAAGTTTCAGCATGAAAATAGAAAGTCTAAAATTAGAAAACAGCATTTTCTACCAGTTTATAATACTCTGTGGCCATGCCTTAAACCATCGTCTGAAAGAGAACTTAGACTCTTCCTGTGCACGTGGTGGATGGAATGACTATTCACGGCATCTGGAATCAGAAAATCATGCAAAATTGGAATCATTAGTGAAGGGAAATATAAATGTTTTGTCAGTGATGAAGGGAAAGAAGTCAGTGATCAACACATATTTCAAAAGCAAATTACACAGGCTGAGGCGATTCTCTGAGTTGATCATAAATATGAATTTGTCATTGAGCACAGCTGACAAGTTAACAGAAGCGATGACAAATATGTTCCCAGATTCCAAAATTGCAGAAGGTATTTAGAAGCAATCCATTACTGTAAATGTTAACAAAGCTGATATCAGATTTTATGAAATAAATAAGATTGCCTTCACATACCTAGATGAACTTATTATTTTCTGAGAGGATGGGTGGTGGTAACAATTTATGTCATAATGTTTTGTACTAAGTCTTCCTTAACCATGTAAAATGTAGAGATTTGGCTTTATTTTAAATATTATATGTATGAAGCTGAGAAAACAGATTTTCTAGAGAAAGTAACAGAGGTAAATAACAGAAAGCATTTGGGTGTATGGAGGTATTCCTTTGTGGGTTTTGATCACTGTAATATAAACATGTTTAAGTCAATGGTCAATATCTGCAGATTTTGCTTAGAACACAGAGGTGCCTGAATATCAATGTCTTTACAAACTAGGAGTTATTTACAGAATAGTGTGGGGCGCCGAATGGTCTAAAGCACTCTCCGTTACAGATCACCTCACCTGTGTTTGTGTGGGTTTGAGTCTCGGATTCAGCCAATGTGTGTATGTGAGAAAGCTTGCCAGTAGCTTCTCGTGGGTCGGTGGTTCTTTCCGGGGTTTTCCCGGGTTCTTCCTCCACCATTAATACTGGCCGCCATGTATAGCCTATCGTGTGCTGAAAAATGGCGTTAAACCCTACAACAACAACAACAAAATAGTGTATCATCAGTATGTCATGCAATACTACATAATGGCAGGGACCGTCCTGGTCTTCGCCAATGTCGCAAATTGCGATTTTTTTTCCTTATTGGCGACAAAAATATCCCATCTGGCGATTTTTTTGGCGACAGACTTTTTGGTTATTTAATTTGTACATACAATCATGGATTTGGACTGGATAAATTAAAAGGGAGAATGAAAGGAATCGACAAACTTGACTAAGCAATGCATTGGAATCAATCTGTTACACAAACAATCCTTTGTTCGTATTGACAACCCCATCTTTACCATGCATTGTTACATCATAATCTGCTTATGCTGACATTTGGGCTGAGTACTGCATGCTGTGATACAGTCAATCATGCTACCGAACTATACCTACAACTGACCGACTTCTGAAGACGCAAACAGAACAGATACAATTAATTGAATGGCTAATCCTTCTGTTGTTTATTTTTGTTGTTGTTGACATATACCAATACAATAGTTTTGCTGAACCTTCATAGAAAACTGATAACCTTTGAAGTACCGACTACTGCGTATAAATACAAAGCAAATGGAAAAAATCTCAATCACAATTATATCTGTCGCCAGCGCAGCATTTTGCTCATTGATCTTTTCCTTTTGCCATCAATCCGTGTTACAGCTGCAGAGACTTAAACTCCGCAACAAGAAATAGCAAAAAAAAAACAGTTTTGCATAATTAATAATAATTATTTATTTCTCAAAATACAGGAGTGAAAGAATCCCTAAATTGGGTGTGAATTTATGCTTATATATACGGTCCAATATTGCCAGGTGTTGACTCATGTAAGTTTCATTCGTGGGAATGGAGATTCTATTTTGCTTGTCGAGAAAATTTATACAGCATTCAGTGATCATTCTTGGGATTTAGGAAGCAATTCACTACAAGCTTTGTGAAGCTAGCCATAAGGTGGGGGGGGGCTGCTGAGAGACTACTGGTGTCACCTGTCAGCACTGTAGACTGTGAACGTGGATTCAGTAAGATGAACCTCATAAAAACTGACATCAGAAATAAACTCTGCATCTCATCTCTCAAGAATTTAATGAGAATCAGCATGTACAGATGTGAAAATTAGACTTTAAAACTGCATTCAACAAGTGGGCAGCCCTAAAATCGCGACGGATCTTCATGCAACACTTTGTAACCTTTTGTTAATGCTTGTTGTAATTAGAGTATTAACTAACTCATCTTTTGTAATTTTCATTGCCTGTTATATTAACACTTGAAAAAATGTACACAACTTGTTCTGGCAACACTTTTTGAAAATTGGTGACAAAATATTGAGGTTGGCGATTTTTTGGGCGACAGCTTTTTAAAAGCCAGGACTATCCCTGAATGGTAATTATAGTGTATTTATAGTGTCTACAGTTTGTGCCCTGTTTCATAGGTGATATGTGCTAAGATGCTAGAAACACTGAATGAAAATACTGACAGACACTGCTTAAAATACTGACAAGAAAATGTATGGGGAAACAAGTCTGTAACTGTTCAAATTAGCCCAATTAATTTGCTTCTTCTGGGCACCATAAATGCATTAGAATTTTATTGTATTATATATTTGGTGTTTTCTGTGATACAAAGTTTTATTGGTTGCATTTTTGAGTATAAGTACAAAAGTATTTTTTTTGCTTAAAGAACTAATCAGCTTTTTATTTCCTCCATATAAACTTTTTTGGATAGAATGTGAAAATGTGAATTGTTAATTTTGAAACAATACAATATCAATGTATTATGTATTATATATATATATTTGTGTTACATAAAAATGTGAACTAAAAATATTTATTTTGGGTCCTTGGGTTATGGCTGTCATCAACAGTTTTGAATGAGGAAAATTTGTACTACTTCACTATTTTCCTATTTTTACTGAAAACCCTACTTAACTAACTCAGTTGTGCATTTTTTTAATTAAATTAAACAGATTCTTGTAAAACTCAGTTTGGCTCACATTGTATTTATTGATCACTCATTCGAAAAATCACCCATAACATCTTTATCACATTTGACTTTTTCACTGAAACATTTTAATTGACATCTATTGTGCTTTGCACTTTTTGATTTGTAAACAGTGCATCTTTCCTTGTGATAACCTGTCCTGCAAACAATCCACTGGTTTTTGTTGGTATCAGGGCCATCTCTTACATGTATTACAAGCTGCAGTTGTTTGATCTTTGTTGGCATCGTGCCACAGAAACTTCTGCAGCCAAGAATCTTTGAAGTTCTATTTCTTTATTTATCATATTTCATGTTAAAGTCAGGTTTAGTTTTAAGCCTTTTTTTGTTAATAAAACATTGTATTCAACTTTTCTTCATCTTTCACAGTCTTTATAAGAAAACAATCCATCCAGATGCATTCTGTGGAAAAGCCATCATAGTCGCACATAAAATGGTTTCAAGGAATCAATTGACTGGTTCAAAACAGCAGATTCCTTTTGGGGGAAACCCTATCCTCCAGTTAGTGAAATTTGTTCTTTTGTAAAACAGCACTGTCTGCTTCCATTGTTTGTATCTACAAAACCTATTGCTGCTTTCAGCCCTAATTAATACATTTCAGTAAATAGACAATGCACTGGTATTGTACATGCTGGTAAGAATGAATGACATTTGAACATTTAATTTAAAGAGACAAATCCCACTGGAATATATGCGGGGTGAGGTGGAGCTCATTCCATCGGAGAGGGAAACGGCGTCCGAAGCCCACCTTCGGTGGAAATATATATTCCCACACCCTATATGGTGGAATAACAGGAATATGCTCATAATTAAAAACAAAATCTGAAACATGCATAGTACATAAATAATACCAAGAGCAAATTTTCAAAACAAAACCAAAAACTGCCATCTAATAAAACCCCTCCACCAAGTAATACGATGAAAAACCAGTCCACAAACATTTCAGATTTATACTCCACTAACGATACATCTTTATACTTATTGCATCATATAATCCCCTCTAAAACCTTTAAAAAGTTCATCATCTCTTTATTTATGGTCGTGACCCGATAAGAAGTGATAACTCTTCTTTTCCTCTATCAATTTGTCATAAGCACAGTCCGTGTACATTAACAAACTAGAGGAAGATGAAACATTTCGGAGCAGCAATCCTTGGATCAACATGAACCATCATGCGGCGACCAGGCGCAGCCCTTGACGACCTTCCTATCCGTGACCTCTTCCCGATATGTCAATTAAGAACCTTTCAATGCGTACATAAAGGTGTATGAAACGCTGAAATGTTAACAAACAACGAGAAATTTAGTAGTACGCCTTGCGTACATGAACCAGTCGCACATGGCCAAATGACTGCACAGGTCTTAACTCGAAGATTACTCGTCCAAAATTATAAAGCCAGCAAACACTTCCAAAATGGAAGCCTGCACACAGTTATGTCACTATCGAAGAAAGAACACCTCCATCACTGATGTTGAACATTACATCTTACCCCAATACCATTCACGTGAAGAGTGTGAAGGACTTCTTAAAAACCTTGAATGTGTTGATCAGAACAGTGACGGAAGAGGAGACTGTCAAAATCAAGTGGGCGTTGGAGGAGGAAAATTTGGTACGGGAAGGAGCGAAGAGAGAGAGAGAGAGAAAGGATTTCAGTTTCTAAAATAAAGGTCTCCGAGGTTGTAAGAGAGGCTGCAACAGAGGGAATGCAACAACAGTAACTACCTATCATTCATGAAGAGGAGGAGGATTGGGAGATGGCTGCAAATAAGTCTCATTTTACGAGCAATCTCTTCTTCCACATAACAACGGATTTTTGAGACTAGGCGTGCTCTCTCTCTCTGACAGTGCAGTTGACCTGGATACTGATAATTATCAATGATCTGGTACAAAACCAAAATGGCCCTTTTCAGGGCCACCCCCCATCTCTTCAGAATGAAGGATCCTACTCCAATCATTTTTACACAATGTGTATAATTTTATGCTTTTTTTACGGCCATGTCTGCTTAAAACCAACTAAACCTTAAAAGTACTTACCCCTATTGTATGTGATAGTATGATTGTGGGTACAGTATGCATATAAATGCTCCTAACTTAGGTTTGTGATAGTGTATTTGTGTGATCCGACTATTTTCGTTAAATACCATGTATGGGGATTTTGTCGCTTAAAGCGGCGGATAGTATAATAAAGTTGGATTATTGGATAGTATATGCATCGTGTTGTATTTTAAATAACTACTTAATATTTTCTTTTCATTGCTACCCAACCAGACATATTAAGTTAAACTTTTATGGATGACCTGAACATAAGACTTATGTGCAATTTTAGCATTAACATTTCCCATTTGCCCAGATATACTAATGCATTTTAATTAATGGGCGAAACGTTAATTATGATTAGTATAGTAAGTGTCACAAATTACTACAGAAGTACACAAAATATGTGTCTTAAAAAATATATTGTCTGTACCTCCAATTGCGAGTTGAATGGTTTTCATATTAGGTACAATAGTAAAGGACGGAAATCCATACAATAAGGACAAAAGGCTATATAAACGTGAAATATGTTGCAGGCTTTCTTTTAGTTTTTGGAGGGTGGTGATTACTGTCGTATTCACTTTGAAACCCAAATGTTTTATTTCTTTCTCTGTTAGATAAACTATTTTCAGATAATACAACTGTTACACTCTATTTTGACATCAAAATCAGGGTAAGAATATTTTTGTTTGAGCTGTTTGTGGCCATAATATAGTGGATCACATACAAGTGTCAAGAATGTCGCAGTATTTTTGGCGGGCTGATTAAAGACGAATAAATGTATACATATTGAAAAACACAATACAAATGTAGCATATGGAAAAATGTGTATTAATAATCATCATCCTAAAAAGAACAATAACAGCAAAAATATAATTTTCATTCAGTGGTCATATTTGAAGAAAAAAATGGAAATCTAACGTATTTGGATAAATGTGTCAATCCAGATCCGAACTTATAGAGGACTTAAACTACGTGTGGTGAAAAACAAAACAAATGTCAAAAATGCCTGAAAGGGTTCATTACCCCGAGAGAACTTAAGAACCAATTAAGGATTCAGTGTGAAGAAGGACTATACAAAATGTATAGTATGTGTTAAAATGTTTGTTCTCACATTCCTCTAGGTTTTTGACCATGTTTTGACATGTAGAACAAGTGAAGGATAGCATCATGAGTCGTAGTACTAGTTCAGTTTCCATAGCAAACGTATTAAAATACCATGATATTATATATATAATGATCAAACATATGTTTATCGGTATAGACACATCCTTGATGACAACATCTGTGCACAGAAAACCACACGAGTCGCAGAATATTCTGAAGCTACGTGTGTTTCAGTTCAGCATAATACAGTCAGGTGCTAATTTCAGTCCTGAGTTTCCAAACTCAAATCTTGCAAATGGACTAAAGTTCCATCCTTAAAACAATATTTCTCTTTTATTTTCATTTAAAACTAGAATCAGCTCTGAGATGATTCTTTTTACTATCGTCTTACTATCATTATCAACCAATTTTGGCCAGCCAAATCTATATATGCTCTATTTTAGATTTACCCTTTTCTTGTCTGGCTTCCATTCATCCATGTTATTAGTACCGTGAGTCCTCTATGCTACCTCACATGTGACCTTATCCTGACGTATTTTGGACATCTACCACAAACCAAATAGCAAACAAGTCCTAACTTCACCATTCTTGCACAATAATCAAAATAATACTACGAGCTGCGGTTGACATGTGCGTCCACGGGAAGTTTAGGGGGTTGGTTTGCAAACCAAAATCAAGGAGACGATTGAAGTTGAAGTTATATGTCCCATAAACAGGCACTGACTCACTCTTACTTGTTACTTTTGAAAGGTTGATCAATTCTGCATCAATATTGATTCGAGGAGTATTTTATTTTTGTCTGTCTAGATCAATTTTAAAATGTGGACTTTCCATTTTACACCAGACCGTTCTGGTGGCCTAGTGGTCTAGAGGTTAGAGCATTTGTCTCGGATGCGGGAGGTAGCTGGTTCGAACCCCCTCCGAGTCATGCCAGATCTTAACAAAATGATACTAACAGCTGCCTCGCAAGGTGCTCAGCATTAAGAGGTTAGTGACGGCCTGGTGACTGGGTGGGACGTTATGCTACAATTCTGCAGCATCATGCCCTAGTGCTAGACATTGCTAAAAACTGCCACCCTGAAGCAACCGTAGCGATATAACTGGAAAATTGTTATAGCTACGTTTAAAATCCAAAACACACAGGTCACAAACACATGCCTTTTACATAAAGAATTATCTGAGTAACATACCCAGCTTAAATCATGATTTCATTTAATGTCAAATGATCAAGGAAAGGAAATGCAATGTTTACCAACGATAGGATGCATTTGTAATAATGATAGCAGCATCGGATATTACATACACGGAGTGCTGGTTAAATAGAAAAATCTGCAATGCACATATATGCAGTTCATCCCATTTATAACACGTATATTTTTGGCTGAACACATTAGAAGAAACGGGCATGGCTCTGTTGTTCAGAGATATTCATTTTGTGAAACAAACAAACAAACGAACCCAACAACAGAATAACTAAAGAAAACAACAACACAAGAATGTAGAACAGAAACTCTGTCTTAACGACACTGGGTGTTTTGAAAACATTGGGACTTGCCATTTTTTCGTGGGGGGTGATTTGTACAACAAAGGTAAAAACGAGTAGTTTTCATGAGTAGATAATAATAGAATAAGATAGACCAAGATAAAATTTAATCTGATAATAAATTTACATGATTCTCAGAACCCTAAATTAAGGATCTAACATTATATCTTTATTGTCGTAATAGTAACTGGCTATAAATTAATCCACTATTCAATTAACTCTTTTTGTAACAATGTCGAAGCTGTTTTTCGTGGAGTTATGTCCCTTACACCACAGAGTTTATCTCAGTGCTGAAAAGCTGTGATATATTACGTAGGATCACAGTGGCTTACAACCTGCATTTTTTCTTCTCAACAAAGAAGAAAAGTTTTCTATCTATGTAACAAGGGGAATGGACTAAGGTGCGAAGACTGAGTAAGTGACTTCATGTATCTTAAGCCAGTAAAAGTGTTGAAATCCTGTACTTGGAATTAAAATTCTGTCCTATTCACTTGTTACTGCTTTTACATCGTGTCAGCTTAATACAAAATAAGTCGATTATTTTAGAGTAAATCTCAGTTTTGAAGTAGGAGAGGAGAACACTGGTTAGTATGTTGACCTTTCACCTGGTTATTCATTCTATTATGTAATGTGATCGAGGTGAAGTTCGACAAGTGATGATATGAAATAGACACAGCTTATAGTTAAAATAATGACTTTGTTACTAACACACAATTGGTAAATGAGCAGCTGAAACTACCCATAACATTTCCATATAAGTATACAGAAGCAGTTAAAACTACTCCATAACATTTCCATATAAGTATACAGAAGCAGTTAGAACTGCTCCATAACATTTCCATGCAAGTATAAAGAAGGAGCTGAAACTACTCCATAACATTTCCATGCAAGTATACAGAAGCAGTTAGAACTGCTCCATAACATTTCCATGCAAGTATAAAGAAGGAGCTGAAACTACTCCATAACATTTCCATGCAAGCATAAAAAGCAGTTAGAACTGCTCCATAACATTTCCATGCAAGTATAAAGAAGGAGCCGAAACTAATCCATAACATTTCCATGCAAGCATAAAGAAACAGTTGGAACTACTCCATGTATTAATTTATTGCGATTTTCGAACAGGAATAGCATTAAAGAAGGGAAATATAATAACTTTAAGTAAATAATATTGGAAAAAAGAGCATACATTACAACATATAAAAACTGATCACCTGTTTTATTTCATTACTCTGTGCCTCGAATTATGAAGTAATAAATTTGTCAAGCAAACAGTAAAAAACAAAATGACTTATTATAGTGAACCTCGCAGGGATGTCATGAAGTTCGGCGATTTAAATAAAGCTTTAAACAGTTGAGTCATTGCAGAGATTTGTCTTGTTGTTATAGGTAAAAATGGGAACAATATTTTTAAATTTTTTTAACTTGTAAACATTATTTTGTATTTGTCTCTTTTGAGAAGGTATGGTTATTTTCTTTAAATACATGTTGTTTTACTATAACTATTACTCAATACTACATAATCAACACGAGACATATTTTCTCAGATTTCGTAACCTCAAGAAGTCACATGTGGTTCAAATACTACAGTTTATACGGCAACAACAGAAGCTGAGAGAGATATATGTGGAACTCCTTGAAAACACCTGTACCTATATACACATTCTAGCACCTACATCATTTGACTGACGTACTTAGGAAGTAGTTAATTATGTAATAGTTTATATCTTTTAAGCAGACATTATGAGATTAGCTACCGCTTCTCCTTGTGTATTATCAGTGATTATTAGACAATACTGATTTCTATCCAACAACCTATCTGAGAAACACTTATAATTTCATAAATGGTTCAAAGTTATGCATCCTTCTTAGATACATTTGGGAACTCAAGTTACAAGGCTGAATTTGTTTTGGTAAATCCTTGAATAATTCGCAATCCACTTTTAACGTTCCTGCTGAAAGCAAGTGTTAAAGGGGCACTCTAACTGCCGTCTATAATATTTGCCCTGGCAAAACGTTCGTATAAATTATCTTCTAAGAAATATTCAGTTAACATTTCAGATCTTGCTCAGAGAGGTTATCTCCTGTTTTGTTATAACTGATATCTTTTACGACATGCGTACATTTCGGGAACAAAATCTAGTATTACCCAATCATGTTATTTCTAGGCTAAAAACTATCCAGTCAGAGACATCAAACCATTTATACCAAGCTCTTTTCAATTACAAAAGATGAGAAACTATCAGCTATCAATGTATGTTATAGTGTATCGTAATATTCATTGAGGGGCTAATATAAATGTATTACTCTCATGTGTATGTTACACTTCATACACTTCGAAGACAGAATCCCAATAATAGGTCCACACACCGACGAGATGTAGGATTTTGAAAAAGGACGGCCATTAAACTGAGGTGTCTTATTACTATGACTAGTAGAAAGTGTTAAATTTTCCCTGGTCTGTCCTATGGGTAATTGTATTATTATATCACAATGTGCTGGCTGACCTGAACAATACACCAGTTTATGTGATCCAGTGGATAAAAGGATGTGTGTGTGTGTGTGTGTGTATATATATATATATATATATATATATATAGGCATATTTTATTGGAACCTGCCATAATATATATATATATATATATATATATATATATATATATATATATATATACACCAGACAGAATAGCAAGTGTTATCCATGGATTCTACAGAATAATGCTAGGAAAATGTTATGCAGAATTAGTATTTAATACAAATAATACTATCAGTCATGTTAGAGAATTTAAATATAATATAATATTATCAAGCATTTTCCTATATCCAGGGATATTAATCTCCGTTCTGTGTGGTATATATTTATAATTCTCTATAATCACTCATATATACCTAGATTTCTATCATAGAAATCCGGAATGACAGTGTAGATAGATGAGAACTGATTATTAGATCGCCATGCCAGATTGTGTACTACACATGAGTGCGTATAACACAGACGCAGTAGCATCATTTTTTGGTGATATGTGTTCGGTCGTGATAGAATATGGAATGGTTTGTGCAGTCGTTTACCCGCGGACATGGGTTCGAATCTCCGTAGAGTACGAATTGCAAATTCTCCAACCAGTATGATAGTATAATTTGTATTGGATAGATAGATAGATAGATGGATGGATAGATAGATAGATAGATAATTGTAGTTTACCAGTGCAAAATAATTTTGAAATTTTCAAAGATAGAATTTAATGATTCAGTTTAAGTCATCAAATATTTACCGCTGTCTTTGGTCACTGATAGTTTCTGTAAGAGCCTTTGAATACGGTTGAAAATGAATGGTCATGTCACGAAATTGTGTATACTTAATGTTCGTGCATTATGTCAAAATTAAAATGACTTTGGGTTTCATTTCCGTGTAAAGACTTGCCCAACAGTGGTTTATTTACGTCTTACTTATTTCAAAACACAAAATTCATTTGAGTCCATGCGTCATCAAGAATTTGCTTGCAATAAGAAAACCGATAAACTTAAACTATCTGGCTGTGGACCGTAAAATGTCCAAGGTACTTACAGACTCGACGTAGATAGTAGCGTCACAAAATGAAATGCTTGTCAGGCAGTTGTCTACTTTATGTCAGCAACATCTTCAGTTATAGAGGTAACTGACATATAACATTGAGTTCTCGTTTCGCGATCGATTTTATGTGATATAAATGTTTTGATATTCTGGATGTTCAGCATTTATTATTAATACAATTTGTAAGATTTATGCCATAAAACATAATTGTATTAGATACACTATTTCTTGTTTCCCATTTAGCCATTTTGCAACAGTGCAGACGAATTTACATCATTTAAATGTTGCATTTATTGAAGGATGAGAAAAGGTTATGGTTCCTTAAATTAGATAAGATTCCTATTCTCGGATACAGCATCGCATACGAACCTGGTAATTATGATAATACAAATCTTGTACAGTAGTTTCGATAAAATGATTATTATATAATAAACAGCTCCACGTGCGCGCATGCATGACATACATTTTTGAATTATTGTATGACCGTATCTCATGTACTGTTTTAGGCAATATATTTTCAGTTGTTTGGCAGTTATATAACTGTTTGACCATCTGGGTGTGTATGGAATTTGGAGGTGTAATGCTAGCCGTAGAGCTAATATCTTTAATGCCGAGTCCAAGTACTCGATGGGTTATTATATAACCCGTGTGCCGCTGTCGGTGATAACGTTGACTCTGAGGAAGATAGTGGTTACTTCGTGTTGAGCTACGGGACCGACATATCTGAAGCAGACAAGGACTGGTCTTGAGGAATCCACTGGCAGACAGAGAGGGGCCGGCCATACTTGGTGGCTCCTGGACTATCTAACAGAGCGGTAGGACTAAATATACTTTCTGTCGTCATCTGGAGGCAGCAAGTTGTATTTTCCATTCTTTTAATATCTCAATATCACTATCTCAGTAAACATTCTAAATACATTCAGCAACACTGTTTTAATGGAATCCTATATATACGTATGAATCCTATTTGTGGACCAAATATTATCCGTATTCGTACCAGTTCCATACGTCATTGGTGAATAATCACGTATTCATAGTTGTGTAAATTCATACTTGATACCCTTCGTGGAAGGTGCAATACTATTCGTGTTGTAATTGGTAAACATTGATCATCGATGGTTATAGATCCATAAGTCAATCATGTTGTTTTATAATTCACATTTATGTATTCTTGTAAATTATTTCTTTTAGTTGCACGATATGATTCGTTTAATTTAGGAACAATATTATTTTCCTCATATTAGTTGTTTAACAATATGCGTACCATTTTCTTTTAGTCCCTTGTTCGATATTATGAGCACGAGTCTGGTGTCGGATTTAATCATTTTCCAGTCATATTATAAATAAACATTTCATGTACGAAATTGCTTTCAGTGTCTTCATTATAATCTAATCCCAAAACCGCTTCATACTCTTAGAGTTAAAGTATAGGGCGTGCTGACTGGGGAATTAGTGTAATCTAAGATTCAATTCATGGATTGGTTTGATAAATAAACGTTGTAGGGGAGTACCTGTACACAGTAGAAAAATTATTCCCTTACGAAAAAAAGAAAAGAAACACGACTTCTGTCAGCTAGCAAACTAAAAAGGATTATCGCATGAAACGAAGAAATGAAAAGGGCACAAATTAATACGTCCTACAGAGCGTGTGATAAACAGGGAAGATCCTTTTGAGCTGCTTCATATTGGATAACAAAGGATTAATAAGGTCGATAAAAGACGTCCTTCAATAAACAGTTCTATAATTACATTCTGGTGGAAATAATGCAATTTAACTTTCATTTAAGAATTTGGATGACTAAAGTGACGTATGAGGTTAATAATTCTAATGAAAATATTGAAACAGATCACGAAATATTCTGATGCAAGAATAATAATAATTGTAACTTTGTATTAAAACGCAGAAGCAGGTAACGCACCATTCTGATGCAGGAATAGTATCGAACGTATCAAAAGAAAGAAGTAGGTAACGTACTATTCTGATCTAAGAACACACGTCATGTTATTATGGTAAGAGCGCGAAACTGTCCTTTTATGAGGGTGTGCAACTGCAGTGTGCAGGCTAGATTTTATCGTTATGCGATTTCAGTGGGCATTCTAGATTTGATCCATAGGCGACCAAAATGATCAGGCTATTTGATCGTTTGGCGACTACAACGGGTAAGCTAGATTTGTCGCTAGGTGACTGCAATAGGCAGGAAAGATGAGGTCGTTACAGTCAAATTTCCTGTGCTATTTTAGCTGCTGAATCCACTATTTGTCTATTCGCATGCTCTGACTCGGTCCATAGAAAGACCGTTCTCTATTTACATCATTTCAAAGGACTGCATTAAATCTATGGGTGCATATATACTGTTGTTGAGGTTAGCGTTGAAATGAGTATAGATCGCGATTCGGCAGGTTATTTATTCTGTGATTGTAATAACATTTTCTCAGTATCTTATCAATGTTCCCAATTTTCTCTAATCTCATCGTTCTTGAAGATACGGTGATATGTGTAAATATTCATCCTATGTTACAATATGACAAGCGAAGTTTGCATATACATTTTCAACTGTATACTTGAGTTACCCTCTGTCTTGTATGTTTACTGAACACATTTTTAATATAAGACCTTTCTCGTTTGGAGATGGATTAATATAAGTTTGATAAACTGGTTTCTAAATGTAAATGATTGTAGCATACGCTTTACATACGTTGAGGGTGTTATAAGTAAACACCAAGAGGTTGTACATTTAATAAAGTATTGCACAATTCCTGTTATTCTCTGTCATTTTGTGCTATAGAAAGGATCTGCAAACTCAGGTACACTGAGATTTTAGTTCTAGTTTCTCTTTTATTGGTTATTTTTAATTTTTAAGACAGCCTATTTGATGACATATAGCTAATTTAAATCATTCTGTGAGATCTGTAATGGGACAGGTTAGTGCTATCGTAAGTTGCCTATTTTACATGTCATTTGAACGTTGCATGCCAGATGGATCGCGATTATAATTATTGCTTAAATTTCTCAGAGATCGTTATGTGGATTTAGTGTTATTAGGACTCAAGATGCCACTTTTTATATTCTCGAATCCAACATAGATTTTCATAATATATTTTTTTTAATATGGATGCTAGCAAATGAATCTTACTGTCATATACAAAATGGACACGCGTAATAATTTAATTCTCTACAAGTCTGCGATTGATATCTTCTGAGCCAATTGAAACTGCTATAACAAAAGCACTTGCATCTCCCTACGCCGACAGAAGGCGATAATTTTGTATTTACACCGTTATGTCAGTGTGTCAGGTGGACTAACAAGGGTTCCCGTCTAATATGGATTTCGGTTATATCTGGTGGTTAGTGCATCCGCCTCGGATGCGGAAGGTATGGGTTCGATCCCCAGCCGAATTATACCAAAGACTTATAAAAATGGCACTAAAAACTGCCTCGCTAGGGGCTCAGCATTACGAGGTTAGTGTTAGGACTGGTCGGCCTGGTGTCAGCATAATGTGACTAAGTGGGACATCATGCTACACGTCTGGTCTGTGGTATGATGTCCCAGTGGTCGACACCACTATAAGCTGCCACACTGCTGACACCGTGAAAAATCCAAATCACACCCATATATATGCGCCAAATTGTTGATGTACCTTCTGAAATTGTTATGCATCATACCCAGATGCGGATCGACACATTGTTTATGTGATAAAAACTGAACAATTGTTTTATAAAATATCAAAATCTGAAGTCGTCAGTGAATCGAATAAATATACTACTACTACTACTACTACTACCACTACTACTACCACTACTACTACTACTACTACTACTACTACTAATAATAATAATAATAATAATCGCCATCATCTTCACCACCAGTAGGCAAGAAGTTAAACATGAAAATGACGATGACGATATTAAGGGGGGGGGGGGAGGGGACGGGGAGTTGAAATGTTTATTGTAATCATCATCATCATCATCATTAGTATTCTAAGTAGCATTTGCGATAATGTTCTCAGTGTGTCCGCCAGTGTATGCCAACCAATACGTCAATGCACTGTTTGTAAATGCCACAGGAAACGAGGACTTCTGACCTTTTGTAATTAATTTATGTTATGCGATAATCATCGCTTTCTCGTGGCCTATATACAGTGATATCTGCATATGAACGTCGGCTACTCAAATCAAACTGTTGAACATACACTGTACATAGAAGATATGTGTCAGTCGCATACTAATAGTGTTAGCAGGTAATCGTTTACTCATTCAAGTGTACCGTCTTTAGGGAGTTGTTGGGGGATATTTAAATAAAAGGAAATTGTTATGAATAGTAAAACATATTTAAAACATCCGACACCTATGTCTCTTTCATATGCATTAAAATCACATAAACAGCTTGATATAGTATCCTAATATATTTAGATTTGTTCAACACCTACCCCACAAAAATTATAATGTCGAGAGCTGAGAATTCAACATACATCGAATTATGTGATAAAGGTATATATCATAGATAGGTCGATAGGTAGATGGACTGACGGAACGACCGTCGGATTGGTACACTAATGGCTTGATAAACAGACCATCTAACATTTAAACCTTTAGGTCACGGAAAAGTAAGTCATTTCAATACACATTGGGATATCAAATATAAACATCTTCTCCAATTGGTGCAATTAAATGCCATTATGGCAGCATCTTCTCGATATCACAGAATGTTATTCTTTCTGCCTCTACGTTAAAAGTTCAAGCTATTAATATATTAACAGCTGTAGCAATAACAGAAGTTGTTGTGTTAGAAGTAGCTCTTTTCCTTTTAGATATATCAGGATGTATCTGTTTTGCACGAAGCCATTTAATCTTATCCGAGAAATATTTCTACGAAGGTTTTTTCTTGGCGTGGCATTTTGGTCATTAAGTAGCGTCGATCTCGATAGATGAATGTTAATGTGTTTACATTGAATTGACCTAATATTGCTGCTTAAATTTGACCAGATAAAAGCCAGAATGTTATTGTAATGGCGTAAATTTCATTTTAAAATGTCATCACACGTTATCTGAAACAAATATTTTAGAGAAAACTTGTATTATTACAATGCTCAAAAAATCTATTAGCTCGACGTCCGAGGCCCCTCTAATTTTCGATCGGGCCCGTCCTGTTAAATAAGTGAAGTACCCGTCGGGCTTATCGAAAACAAATTTTTGTTCGCCTGAGGAAACTTTGATACATGAAATGTGTAAATGTATTTAACGATGTTGACATACCTGTCATAATACAGCGGAATCTAAATCAGATACCACTGTCCTACGTAAAATTGATATCTAATTTTATTCATATCGAAGCAATGCGTGTCATGCTAAAAATACGATTTTGTTCTAACAAACCCACTGACACAGTCATGATTCGAGAAAACAAAATTTCAGTAATCTTAAATAAAAACAGCCCAAATAGAAAAAGAAAAAAAAAAACAAAGAAAAAATAATATAACAAAAAAAAAAATACCACCAAATGACCGTTATATGTAGCATGTATAAACTGTAACAGTCATGATTACAGCTGATGATAAACGTTTCCTTCCGCAGTTTAAATAGCGGCAATTAAAAGGCAAAGAGGTCGAGTATAATGCACCATTCACATATTACTTACCTCGCTGACACTAGCTAGTGAGATGTATTTGAAGGCTGTAAGGGTGAATCCATTGTGCTTATTTGCCTATGTAGGATCGGAAAGAGGAACAATTCATTATCGGTAAATCAAAGAGATGCTACATGCGTGCACAATAACACAAGTTATTACATATGATGGCCCTGAATGAGAATGTTTAAGCAACGTGTCTAATCATTTTTTTTACAAGTTTGTGAACAGCATATATAGAATGCAAAGCATGATTATTTCATTTTCAGCTGTCGGAAATGTGTCCAAATGTAATTTATTTTTGAAGCAGATTTAGAAAGCAATTAGTTATCAGACAAGCCCAACAAAACAAATTTCAGAAGGCTTGGTTGACGGAGGCTTCCTTCATTGAAGACACCAGCGAATATAAAAGAGATGGGGTGGGGTGGGGGATATAAATTATTTGCAAATACTGCAAACAACACATCGGCATACGTAAACTCTGTTCTGACCAGGATTCACTCAGATAATCCGGCAGAGAATCTTGAACACCAGGACCATGTAATCCTTGGCGAGTGTTGTGATGAACACTAATAACACTTACGTTACCTTCAAACCCCTTGAAACCCTATTGAATATATATTCGAATTGTAGATATTGCATTGTTGTGTGACAGCATTAAAAAGAGAAAATTTGGGCATGTGGAAATTGGAGTCCGGGCATGAGGAATTTAATTCAGGGCTTATGAGTTTATTTAAGTCACCAGCCCAGTGCGTGTGTTTTCACAAATATTCTTTGAGCACTGAAATTATTAGACCACCATCCTTGAGGAAATGTTTGTATCCTAGCGAATCTCTGGTTAAACAGTCAAGAGAGTTTCATTTACATCCCCTGCAATTTTACACTAAACTAAGGAAAATCCAGTACACGGATAGTCTACGCCAAATGATATTTATAAATAAACTTAGAGTCTTTTATGTGACTTCTTATTTTACACGCGTTTTACATGTACAGTCACAGTAGTTACAACAAAACCACCGAACAAAATGTGTCATTATTATTATAAATTATTATTGTCAGGTTCTTTGGTGTTCGTAAATTTCCCTGTACCTATGTCTCTATTATACTTCAAGAAATGCAGTATTTGTATTTTATTTATAGATGTAACTGATCCCATGTTCGTGGGTCATGCCACAATCACGGGCCCTGCGAGATTTCGACGTGTGATACACTTAACGGTACCAATTGTAAGGGGAAAACATGGGATGATCAGTGACCTCAAGAATGCATTAATCCTACGTTTGTTTGCCATACAAGAGGCGGACATTTATATCTGCGAACAATCCCAAGCTGAAAATTCAAAACTTTATGTGTACCCAGGGACACTAATTTGTTGGAATTTGTCTCGGACAATTTTGAGGATGTAATTAGATTGCCGACTGAACGTGTATGCATCTCATTTGTTGTAAATCTTCACGTGCTCAAAATTATCAAACTATGGGCGATAACGATGTAATTGGTCACCAGTCTGTATTTTGGTGTGAACAATTATGAAGTTTAACGACGTGATATCAATATTAGCTAGTGAATATTAAAACTCTACACTTTCTCACTCCCTTTAAGTGCGCTTTGTTCATTTATACATCTAGATTGTATAGTCAATATCCAACGAGGTTTTGTATTGGTAAATGTTACTTTTTGATGCATATAATATATAAACAGCTCCATTAATGGTTAATAGGAGATATGGAGGTTGTGATACTTAGCTGCAGGAACTTTCATTCCATGTTTTTGTATGCCTTCCGTATCAAAGCAGATTTTCACTATTTGGATTGATTGATTGAGAGGCTGATTGACATTTTTTATTTTGTATGATTATTGCCCTGATCATATATGTGAAACTGGAAATACATAATTGAGGACGGTCGTTTCATATCGCTAACTCTGCCAAAATCTCCCGTAGCTGAAATTTATATCTTGCAAGATTGCATTGGATGTTGATTCTATATACCTGGATAATACTGTATATTTTTATACTATGTTTATTTGTACATGTAGTGCATTTTTTTAAAATTATTTATTAGGATTTATGAAGGAGACATACAACCTGCTCATATGAATCAGGGTATACTCTAATGCCAAAAGTCGATTTAAAAAATGCAAGCAGCACGTCTATCAATATAATTTACCATTTATTTGTGCAACTTCAAATTGTAGAATAAATACAGTTATTAAACATATTTCAGATATTTGGTAGTATTGAAACTAGTTTCAACTGGTATCGAACCTATATATCATCGACATCCGCATCATTTTAAAGCATCGATTTATTGATACGTGGATTAACGGTTGGACACTCACAGACACACACACACATACACACACACGCACATACATACATACATACATACACACACACACACACACACACACACACACATATATATATATATATATATATATATATATATATATATATATATATATATATATATATATATATATATATTCATAGAGAGTGTGTAGAGAGGTGGATATCGAATTAAATATGATCTAGGTCATACTAAATTAGTACGGAATTGATTGTATGATAATTGTAACTTGAACTTTTCATTTGAATCTTCCACCGCTTTGCTTCACTCGTATTATATTTGCACGATTACAATGCGGAGTAGTTTTAAAGACTGTCATAATAGGATTCTCGGAGAAGTCAAAGTTTCTGCTGCTTCATTAAACAATTTTATGTACATTCTTGCCTTAAGATCAATAAATAACAACCCGCAAACGAATGGATTCTAAGTTTGAAATATTTCAATTGGGTCAGCCATTTGTATCGTATATTTTGTGAATTGGAAATAAAGGCAGTATATGTGCTAATGTTTGCTGGAATACGAGGGTAGAATGTGAGCTCGACAGTTAATTAGCATGTAATTAGTTATTTATTTGATCTTGCAAAGTGGGTTAGCTTGGCGATTATAGGGAATAGCTTGCTTGACGCCTACGCTGAAAGCACCAGGCTCGATTTCCTGGCCAGGTCATGTGAGCTGCCGTGATATGTCCATTGGGAAGACACTTTTCTCTGAATCTATTGAAGCCCATTAACCAAACATCTCAAATAGGTTTAAGCCCACTGAAATCAGAATGTTGGTGTGCTGCTAATATACATAGTAATCTTTATGTCTCTTGACATAAGTGATGTTGCTGATAATTGTAGTGCAAAAAGGCTCCATATTGAATGTAAATCTTTTATCATTGTGACTCAAAAGAAGCAAAAATATTCATCCTCAGCAATTCCTCCTTTATACTCTCGTATAAATCGTGCCAAGATGCAAAATCTACAGTTTCATAATGCGCCTGCATAGCATGGTAGGCCTATACGTTGTTTATTACATTGATTACTGTTAACAAACTGTATAGATCCATATCTGTCACCGCACTGTAGGACGGCAGATCTGAGTCTGTGTTGTTTGCAGCGAGAATCGACTCATAAGAGCTTATATATCTATGTATTAGAACAATTAATAGATTTCACACTCTATTTACAACAATTGCGTATTTCTATGCCTACGCGTGTATGTTGACACATACAACATGCAAGCCGCAATAGTGGCATGACCGCAATCTTAAGTTATTAATATTACATAATTGTGCTACCTTTTCATTTGCAAACTGTCTTGCGACGTTTAAAAAATAAACTTATCTTATGTTCTTTGCTGCTACAAAACGTTTGACATATTTGGCAACATGTACTGGCATGTACTTACGAAACCGCCATCCATGTTAGTGTCGGATCAACACATACAGTTCTGGCAGTTTCAGAGGCTTTCGACTTCAACCAGGGGTAATATAAATTATGGGTATTGAGTACTTTAAAGTTGATGATGACCCTAATGCTAAATTTTCTTTATTTTCGTTAGTATTAGTCATGACAATTTAGAGAGTATTTTGTTCAATGAATGGAGGTAGATTACCACCATAATTATATGCGTGTATTTTACTTGTTTGCGTCCCTTTTCCATTAGTATATGCTGTCTATCCTATATTGAATGTTCCGTGTGTATGGGGCGTGCATTCTAGATTGTATCTTTACATCTGCCAATATGTATTACTGAATTTGTTAAGTATGGTATTATAATAGTGCACGTTCGTGTCTTTAGATTCCATGTGAGTGATTGTGCATGTATTGATGACGCACGTTAACATTTTGAAAAGTGTCTTTCCAACTGTAAATTGTCTCTTTGCCACCGGCGGTTTATATTTCATACCACACTGTGAAGGATCTCACGCTGAAAAAATGTTTACGTACTGACAGTTGTAACGTAGCACAATGAAAATTAAAAGCTTGATGTTATCATGACGCATGACGCAACAGATCAATCATCAATTATGACAATAGAAGGTGCCGTGATACGCGAATGAAAATAATGACGTGGGTGGGGTACATTGCACAGTCTAATCATGGGGGACTAATATACGGATCCAACCAGCCATGTCTAGACAGCAACGTAGTATTTGATGAATTATAAGACAATATTAAATCTCCTTTTCTGTGGTGCAAGCTTATTTGTTTATTTATTTACTTGTTTATTTATTGTTAAAAAGAATGCACCTTATACAGTTAAAAAATAGAAGAGATAAGGCTTCATCTTCATTCGTCGATTAGTAGTTGCAGTGTATTAAGGATATCGTATTCATGCGGGATTTTTTTGTCGGCTTACCTATTATTGTAACGTCATTGTTTATAACGCACGATCACGTCACAAACTAATAATCACGATAACTGAAAACATCTTCAAAGTTCAACACTCACCGCAGCCATCCAAGTGGGACAGATCTTCCTAGCTGTTCCTTTCCCCCACCACCACCCCCTCTCTCTCTCACGCTGACATAACATGGCCTCTCGATATATATTTACATGAACTCAAGGACGTCTTTTAGCAAGACATACTCTTACTGAAATAAATGGTCAGCATTACAAAAATGTATTGGTAAAAGGCATTTGGCTGTCTGGTCAAAAACTGACGGTTGTATCTCAATAAACTTGTGCTAGCATTGCGAGAGAGAATTAACTGTATGTACTCGTATATGTACTAAAGTACCTGTTGAAAACCAAGCAATTCGTCGAACTCCTTTTACGTCGATAGTTTTGGAAGAGAGCACTATGTTTAAGAATGTTTATCTCAAAATCAATTATATATTGCACATGACACAAAGACGTTCAATAAGCTTATGACAATAAAAGAAAACTTAGCATTGTTCATTTATTTTGCAATATTTGTTCGCATTAAAAATATTTATACACGTGTACTATTTTTGCAAGAAAATTTATTACACATTATTAAATCCTTGCCGTTGATTCAGGCTGCAGACTCAGTATTACACATAGTAGTTTACACAAAGAAAAGACGGAATGTTTTGGGGGCTACGTGCCTCAAAATGGGGGTGGGGTCCCCACGGATAGGTATAACGACTTGCCAAAAAATAGCAGCTAACCATAACATTCTTGTCTGTAATTATTGCATCTTATATGAAAGGCGAGAAACAATAAAAGCAAATACGTAAATTAAAGAAACCATTTATACAATTAGTTTTAAGGCGTTACGTCGTCAGGAGAGGATGTATGTTAAACCCCATTATCACGCTATCGCAATTTCTTTTGGAAAGAATAACATCGACTATCTCCTGTACAATGACTCATAAGTCGATTTCCTTTATACATATAAACACACACACACACACACACACACACACACACACACACACATATAGATATATATCACATTTCTTTCTGTTTTCATGAAGGTTCATTAAAGTAACGTTCCATTATGACAAAAGATGGTATTGATTCTAACATATTACTTGTAACTTTAATTGTGCTACATTGCAATTTCTACAATGTTAGGCACTTTTTTACCGCTGTTACAATTAATATGTCAAATGAATTGAAATTATGCATCGTAGAATGTTGACTTTTTAATATTAAAACTGTGCACATGGAACCTAAAATATGAAATTGAAGTAATCCAGTATATGGCATATCAAATTTCGAAAGACGTATTCGTCGACGAAATCTAAAATGTACATTATTCACACTTATAAAATGCAAAATGGAAAAATGAAATCAGAATAAAATATCCCACATACACTAATAAAAAATGCAAAAGTAGAATAATTCCGATTAGAATATACAACATATACTATGCATGAATAACCTGCACTACGACCGACTTAAATGAGGAGCCTCGAAGTATATTTCTTAACTTTTGGATGAAGAGCATGTTTCCAGTTTTGAGCTGACAGACTAGCAATCAAGGTCATTGCAACGTGCACTGTATGAAGAGGAAAATGAGAATAAATAAATTCAAAGGTTCCCTGCAACCTTGATATTCAAAATATTCTGAACTCAGACATGCGGGCGGATGTAGAAATGGGTGATATGAAATGGACCCTGACCAACATCAAAAGTAACGCATTATTCAATTGGTACAATCAAATTTCATTAAGGCAACTGAATTATGATGTTGTAGAATGTAATTTTGTCTTATTGATGGATTAGCAGTTGTAGCAAGAGCCGAAAATTCAGTCGTAGCGGTATTGTAATAACTGCAACCGTAGCAATAACAGAAACACCGAACGTTGTAGAGATAGTAGTTGTAGTATCAATAGTAGTATCAATAGTGGTAGAAATATTAGTATCAATAGTAGTATCAGTAGTAGTAGCATATTGAGACTTAGCCTTAATAATAAAGGCACAGTCTAAAATCAATAGTAGTATCATTAGTAGTATCAATAATAGTAGCAATAGTAGTATCAATAGTAGTAGCAATAGTAGTAGCAATAGTAGCAATAGCAGTAGCAGCATATTAAAACATAGCCTTAATACTAAAGAGTACAATGCTACCGGATTACAAACACTTTGTTTGAATGTCGTATTTATTTTAAGGTATTGCCTTACTATATTTTCAATGTAATATCTAACGTACTGCCAACAACGTGTCATTTTATGCATATATTATTTTAAGCAGAGAAATGACTATCGAAACACAAAATTCTTCAAGACTGTCAGCTCAGTTTTGAACCTGTTTTCTTTTAAATGAATCAAAAGGGCATTTTAGTCGTAGTCTTGCCTTTATAATCTTCCTGTTCCGCACATTTGAGTGAACTATAATGAAACAAAATCGCCTTTGATTTCTGACCTTTTCAGATTTATCAAGAAACGATTTCGTTGGATATCTGGTTGAATGGAAGCATGCGATCTGCACATAGATTAATATTTTTGTACTGAGAAGATAAATGATATTAGCAGCAATTATATTTTTTTGGAAACAGATCCAAGCCTCTCATATGATATATATGTCTAAGGTGATTTTTCAGGGCATGGTTCTTTGATCATTAAGTACAAGGAATTTAGCTAGAGGAATGTAAAGATATTGTTCTAACATTGCTACTTCACTCCGACGACATCAAAGGCAAAATGTTGGAAATTTAATTTTAAAACTGCATTGCACGTGATTTGGGTCAAACAATTTCTTGAAAACATTGCTATAAAATCACTATTCCTTTGATAAGTACCGATCCTTGAGCAATCTTTGTTTAAGCATTATTTACACATCAGCACCACTAATTCTGCGCCAACGAAACTGTTACTATATAGTAATAGTCTGTGCGAGTCGTCAACTATCATTAAACGAAGACTGTTTTCAGCAAGTTCTAATTCTACGGCAGATATGGTTAACTTAATTATTTGTATTAAAACAAAATGAAATATCCTGTATATAATTTGAGGTTACGTGAATTTAAAACAAAACAATCCAAATCTCGACATGGCTCATTGTTGTTGTTGTTGTTGTTGTTATAGGGTTTAACGCCAATTTTCAGCAGAAGATATGCTATACATGGCGGCCAGTATTGATAGTGGAGGAAGAACACGTGAAAACCCGGAAAGAACCACCGACCCACGAGAAGCTACCAACAAGATTTCTCACATACCCACACCGGCCGAGCCCGTGGCTCTAACCCACGCAGACAGCGGTGAGATGGCAGTGATCCGTAACGGTGATTTGTATTTGCCTTTGAAAAAAAATTTTTAATGTCGAAAGGGCATAGGCTTGTTAGAAACTAGTTTAGCACTGTTCATTTTCAGTTTATTGCACACACACACACACACACACACACACATATATATATATATGTAGTACTCGTGTACTGGTACATGCAGCTGCCTCACTTGGCGCTCAGCATTAAGATGTTAGCGCTAGGACTGGTTGGCCCGGCGTTAGAGCGTCCGCCTCTGATGCGGAGGTCCTGGGTTCGGTCCCCGGCCGAGTCATACCGAAGACTTGCAAAAATGGTACTTAACAGCTGCCTCGCTTGGCGCTTATCATTAAGGGGTTATTGTTAGGACTGGTCGCCCTGATGTCAGGATAATGTGACTGGGTAGGACATCATGCTACATGTCTGCGGTATGATGCCCCAGTGCTAGACATCACTATAAATTGCCACATTGCAGACATCGTAGCGATATGACTGAAAAATTGTGAAAGCTACGTTAAAAATCCAAATCACATCACAACACTAGACATCACTATAAATTGTCACACTGCAGACATGGTAGTGAAGTGATTGAACAATTACACACACACACACACACACACACACACACACACAAACACACACACACACATTCGTGTACTGGTCATAAAACATGATACCCATGCAGGTGTTCGTCATCATTCGGTGTTTTGAAATACCTTGTTGTTTTGTTTATCCATTTCATGGCGAATGTTCAGTGTTCATCCAATTTTACATTTATAGCGCATAGTTGCAGTATTCACAACGAAATTGATCAGATTCTTTGCAGTGCATTTATTTGCCCGGATCGTTTCTCTGTTATATGTCATGAATATAATATAATATATGCTATTTATTGTACAAGCAACGGCTGTTGTGTTCATGGGTCGTGTTAAGATCGCTGTTTTGGTTTTCATGAAATATTAAAGCTGAATCTCTCAGTTTTATTGATGCATCTTCATCGTTATACAAACATGGCAATGTCATTGGAAACGTGCAAAGTCTCTCCGTCTTAGGATTTAATAGGAGACAAGTGCCACAATCGAAATAATAAATCCGAATTTCCTCCGTACGTTTTCATATAGTGGTAATAAATGACAAGCAACGAATGATTTATAACAGGTTCATTTTATAAAAACAAATACCTATTGGTATACAGCCAGGCGAAGATATAGTACATAATCTGTGCTGGATGTCCCCGGAGACAAGTACCGCAAAAGTTCCAAATATAACATATCGTCTCTCTCTCTCACACACACACACACACACACACACACACACACACACATATATATATATATATATATATATATATATATATATATATATATATATATATATATATATATATATATATAAACACACAGACGTATATATATGGCATGAGTCTCTCTAACTCTCTCTCTTTCTCTCTCTCTCTCTCTCTCTCTCTCTCTCTCTCTCTCTCTCTCTCTCTCTCTCTATATATATATATATATATATATATATATATATATATATATATATATATATATATATTGTTGGGAGTGGTCAAGCATATAACATGTAAATTAATTGCCACCTGAAGATGTGTGCGACGTCTTTGCAGAAAATCTGGTTTTAAACTATCAAAAACAATTAATATAACGACACAATTTTGTCATGAGTCTATAATTTTGTCATGAGTCTATACTTTTTATTGTAAATAATTGTGAGAAAGGAAATACTATTAGTTGCTCCATACTGAAAACTTTTACGTTTTGTTTTTAATAAAATTTACTGAACAAATCCATCCTAACATACGTGTATTAACCTTCATCGTATTATCATGGTCCAACGAGTTTTTTGTAACGACGAATGTTACAATTTACATCCATATGTAAACAGCTGCAGTGGTATATGATGCGATGTTAACCTTGTTCAATTTTTGCATAACCGCAACTGTTGGAAATTTCATTCCATGTTTTTCCATGATTTACAGTTAAATATCGACCATTTCATTATTTGTACTTTTATTATTATTATTATTATTATTATTATTATTATTATTATTTCCGTATAGCATCCTTTGTTTCTAGCCGATCCAAGCTATCATAGCTATATGAAGCAGATCAAATTATTTATTGTTTTGGTCGAATCTGACTCTTAACATTATAACTTCGTGCTGTATCTGGATTGTGCGTGTATTATTTGTTTCCTGCAACGAAGACATATGCCTAATTGGGGCTAATGCAAGCACTACATATAATCTACTCAGGGGCATACTGAGACTGTATCGTGTTTCTTAAGCTGTTTCCAGAAATTCCAATAAAAATGTTTTAAAAAATGTGTCAGTACTGCATGCCTGTTGCTACGAGCAACGTCAGACATAAACAATACGTACATATATCAGGCACATTATGTTGCCAATAAAACAAGTCCTTTGTGTCGGACATAGGTCGTAGTCTTGAATGTAGAGTGGTGGGACGATATGTATAACACTATTATTGCTTTTTTTGTCATTTAACAGTCTACTTCAATGCTAGAGTTGGACAAGTTTCTCATTCGTTCTTTCCACCTTATCGTGTTAAATTATGTGCCCTGTTCAGGGTACTAAGCAGCAACTATATAGTATTAATGTACTCTGTATATATTAGAATAACAGATTGCCATATTGTGCCAGAATACCGTTACTTTTCTGACACACACACACACACACACACACACATTTCTGCAAGCTAAACGCAGACCAATATTCCAATCACACCAATATTCATATAGGTGGCTGTGAAATTGTAAACCATTACACACAACAAGTTTTCTCATATTTCCCGCACAATTTATTTTAGCACCTGATAAGAGTGGACATCATTTCATTATCGGATGAATCGAACTATAGTTTGTGACCATATCCCATGCAGATGTTACGTGTATACTTCCAATAAACTGCTTTCACAGCCACAATGAAATACCTTTAAAAATAAATAAAAAATACATGATTCTTTCCCAATAATTCAGTTGTAAAAGGTTCTTGCCTTCAGTATTCTTAATGAAAGGCTCAGCCTAGGAACTATTTAGCTGAATCACAACCCGGAAGCATTGTGACCGGGTCTGATACCGTACAATCAATGCTGAAAGCTTTTATAATTGGCGATTCAAGGTAAAGCACAAGTAAAGTCTTACTTTCTGCAGCTTTATGAAACATATCGACGCACTAACAATGTTTACCCTCGACATAACATTATTGGCCTTGAATCAGGAAAAAACGAATTTTAGGAGACTAGTGCTGTTCCATTTAGTACGTCTGCCACGATGCAGATTTAAAAATCCTAAAAGTTTATATCGATATCTAGTCACTGTACTATCGTACCATATAACCGTATGATATGTGTATTTGTACACGTAGACCACTGGTCAGCTTGATGGTAATTTATGAAAGTGGTAAAAATTTACTCAGAAATATGAGGTGATATTCAGTACTTTTATGAATATATTTGTTGTTGTTGTTGTTGTTGTAGGGTTTAACGCCATCTTTCAGCACACGATAGGCTATACATGGCGGCCAGTATTAATGGTGGAGGAAGAACCCGGGAAAACCCCAGAAAGAACCATCGACCCACGAGAAGCTACTGGCAAGTTTTCTCGCATACCCACATTGGCTGAACCCGATACTCGAACCAACGCAGACAGAGGTGAGATGGCAGTGATCCGTAACGGAGAGCGCTTTAGACCATTCGGCCACCGGCCCCCCCCCCCCCCCCCCATGTATTTGCTTTTAAATCATAATGGGCAAACTAATGGGTTCTAATTTTGCGCTTGAACATGAGGGTAAAACTTGAACCAGGCAGTTAATTAATATCCTATTAGTTTATTGAAGTGATGTTAGCTTCGTGATTCGCGGTCATAACCTTGCTGGACTCATACGCATTGGGTACCGGGTTCGATATCCTGGACAGGTTTTGTTGGTTGCCATGTCATGTCTATCTACAATTATTTTATTTTGATTGCTTAACAAAAACTAATTAAGTTCATTGACTAAGCACTTAAAATAAGATTGAGCCAAACCAGACTAAAGTGATGGATTGCGTCTCTGATACAAATTAATAATTTTGTTATCTGATGATGCTGATATATGTGGTAGCATTAGCAATAACTCTATACCAGGGCTGCATAATCCTTGGCCCGCGGGCCGGATCTGGCCCGCGAACGTGTTCTGTCCGGCCCTCAGGACAATTTAAAACACATAAATCTGGCCCGTAAACGGCAATTATATTAAAGAAATTAGTGTTTGCCGTCCTCGAGTGGTCTTAGAAAATGCAATCTGGCCCTTGACCGAAAAAGGTTGTGCACCTCTGCTCTATGCTATGTATTTTGTTGTCATCATCGTCCCCCAATTAATACAAAAATTTATTCTTTATTTTGCATTCTCCGGTACGTGAGAGACGTACAGGATTTTCTCGCCTATATATTGAGTCCAGATGCAAACAATATTAACTATTATATACAGTCGCATAACGCAACGCCATATCAGGATTTCTGTTATTTGGTCTAATGATTACTTTTAACAATCTGCATAGACCCCGATCTGCTGGAGCATTATACGAATGCTGATCTTGTTATGTGCATTTTGCAGTTTTACTCGATGTATTACAGGGTTTATATGGCATCGATGAGAAGAACTAATAGAAGTCATTCCTTGGTTACAACACGTACTCGTTTAGATGCATATACATGCCGCAGTCGTGATATGGCCATACTTTTAAGTTATGAAAATACCATCGTTGCTGTGTTTTGATACATCCTCATTTCTCAACTCTCGTGCGACCCGTCATTATCCTATATCGACTGGTTTACGGTTAGATATCGTTTGATTCATTTGGCAACGTGCATTGGCACGTAGTTCCGAAGGCGAAACTTATCATGGCGTTACGAAAGCACTATCATCCTATTACAGTGGGTTCAACGCATACAGTTGTGGCAGTTTGAAAGGTTTATGGCTAAGTATCACGGAAAATATAAATTATGGCTTTAGCTTTAATGAGTTGCATTCAGCTGGTAATGATACAGGCATATATCGGACTATAAAGAAACTGTGAGAGTACATACTTTAAACTCTTTGTTAAATTTTCTGTTTTTGTTTAGCATATACTGTAAATTCGTTTAGAGTAAAGTCCTAATCATGTAAATCTGAAAAGTATTTTACTATGTGTATCAATGCACTATGCTAGCTTCCAGTGATATTAACAGACTCAAAGAAGAGTCCCTCATTAAGGAATGAAGAGGTTGTGTTCAGTTGTGAGCGGACATATGAGTGGCTCAGGTCCTTGCCCGTGTGTACTCTTAAGACGAGGAAGTTTGGCTGAGAAAGCAATTTGGAAGTTTCCTGTAACGTTAGTATTTAGAATATTACAAGACCGATGACAAGTCGGCAATGGAGAACGGGTTGATACTTCATGAACCCTGAACAAAGATGATATACATAACATCCGCCCGGAAACCGGGGGATGGGACCAGCGAACATATCCATAAACACTACTCAGGTACGGAAAAGAATTACAAGTGAAAATACTACTGATAGTGGATGGAGTGAGGTACGCGTTTTAAAAGTTTGATTGATTGTGAAGTTTTAAATGTTCTTCTTTCCCAATTTGGCAGTTGTTTCTAAATTTTTAAGTTTTGTTACAAGTTTTAAAAATATGTCCCAACTGATATTATTAAAAACTATAGTCCGTTTCAATGTTATTCTTTTAGCAGAACGTTTAGCTTAGGCCATATTTATAATATGATATTATTATTTTAGTTTCCGCTATATTTCCTTTTAGTTGCGGAATCCAGTATGAATATTAGTCAAGGTCATGTACATCCCATAGGCATCTTTCAATTCTGGATCTTTATAGATCACACCCTATAAGAATATATCGCTACGATAGGCTTGTTTTAATCCTTGTGTCATATGATCCTTGGACTATCGCCTATCCATTGCATTCTTTAATGATGGATAGAAATTCAATTAAGAATGTGAGTTAAAGAACCAGAGTATGTACAGTGACTGTCAAGTCCTAGCCAAACAAACAAATACACAAACATTTGCATAATGAAAAACACAAACAACAAAGCATTTGGAACAACATTAATAATATCAACTACTGCTGCTGTTACTACTACTACTACTATTATACACTAGTTTTAACTTTTGAAATCATAACCTTTGTCCTAATGATGATGTTAGTGGAAATAGTACCATAAATATAGCTACTTGTTGAAGAGATCAGGATTAAGATGTATAATGAAAACGTTATTCAGTGTTTGGCTAAATTCAACTCTTTTTCCCATTGCAATAAAATGTAGTACTTTCGTAACAGCAGGTTTGGATTTCTAGTACTTTTATAAGTCGCAACCTCTTTTCACATTGCGTTTTCTTATTTAGCATGAAAACTACAAATCACACAAGCTTTGAAACCCTTGGATTAGAAACATTAATAATCCATGCAAGTTAAGTGGCCCAAGGAGGCAGCTAGACTATACGGTGACGTACAGGACTAACCGGAGAAACCATCACTGTCACTCAGCTCCACTCACGCACTCAAATGTGAACCATTCCCTAGTGATTTGCAGTCGTCGAATCTGACAGTCATTGTTCAGTGACTTCATTAATAACATTAAAATTTTTACTAATATAGCTTCTGTTGATGATAGTGTAACCACGTTTAGCAGTGATCGATTCAATGATCGGTGTAATCGAACTCGAAGTGATTGGTCAGCTTGCAATCCACGTTTTATTATTCGATTCACAGCACAATGTTTGATGCCATCAACGACTCGCATTGCAACTTGTTTGGCGATTGGTGCAGCGTGTTATGACAATTCCGCGAGTACGTTTGGTGTATCTGTAACCAATCCGCGAACAATGCCACCGAGGCCATTTGGTAATATGTTGCGCAAACGGGGTTTCTTAAGCTTATAACACGCAAGTGTTTCACCTGTCCACATACAGTTGTCAGTATTATATTTGAATGTCAGCGAGATCTCTAATGTACAGCTGTATCGTCATTGTTTCAACGCGCAGATTCACGTGCCACTGGTATAATTGATGTTAAACCAGCTGGCTCCACAGATGGTAAAAGCCCAAACAATATATATCCCTGACAAACTACGCATGTCGTTTCAGACCTGCTTTCATATCTGTCACTGTCAATGTCACATGTTAAATTGATCGGCGTCGCTGAGGTAATTATATGTCAGTCACGATATAATATCAAGTTTCTTTAGATCCTGCACACAAAAATATTCACTTTCGGGACGATCTTTGGTCAACCAAGAACTGTTCAGATGGACGATTGGCCATTGGAAACCAAATAATGCGGGTGACGGAGCTGGTTGTGGGTTCATGTTCACGTATAAAAATGTTAGTCTATGCCGGTCAACACAGAAATTATTCGTATGACATCAAACGTATTTAGGTAATACTATACTCAACTGAAGGAGGTTCTACCATACCCCAAGATGTCACACGACCTTGTGAAAATATAAATGTGTTGTTTGTGAACAGAGCAACAAACTGTTATGATCGGTTATTAGACTAACCTTAATAAATTCGCAGCTACGTAAGTATAGTTTTAAGTGTGCATGATTCCACAGCGGCAACATGTGCAGAACAAATTTTACTGAATTTTGTTTATGTTGACGAGATTGTGATCATGGAGGCATAAAGTTTACACTAGCCTGTTTCATCGCAGCATGTATTCTAAGTCCATCGGTGGAAATAAAGTTCCGGTTTAACAAAAAGTTAGCCGTGATGTCGCTCCTTCATTAAATTAATTACCCCGTACACCACAGAATAAATATTCTGATGAAAAATCACATGCGTCGATACAACCACTGTCGTTATGGTACACACCTTGATATACGACTTGATTCTAACAACCAACCAAAATCTGGTGACGCACCAGTAAATAGTGATGATGCTGGGTGTTTATTTTAGACCTTGCATGACCCTGCAAGCCAATCATCCACAGGTATAATAGTACGTAAATGCACCGATCTGAATCCCATCAACGACTTGAATTCGATTAATCCTTCAATCGGAGAACAAGTCGCAAGATGGATTATTAAAGAAAGTGTGAAAGGCGAAGTTGATTTCATAAACAAAAGCAAAATTTTGCAGATATAAACAAAGAAACAAATATGAATACAAAACGAAATTATCAAACAATATAGTAATGTCCGAGAGGATTTTGCGAAGGTGAAGCTGCTGTGGAAAAGCTAGCGGAAAAGGTCACTCGTGTGATTTCTGTGTCATGGTTGGCCAGAAACAAGCTCTGTAGCAAATTTACTTATTAGAACCAAAGGGGCCCCTAGTGGCCGAGTGGTCTAAAGCGCTCATCGTTACGGATCACTCCCATCTCACCTTTGTCTGCGTGGGTTCGAGTCTCAGGCACTGCCAATGTGGGTATGTGAGAATGCTTGCCAGTTGCTTCTCGTGGGTCGGTGGTTCTTTCCGGGGTTTTCCTGGGTTTTTCCTCCACCATTTATGCTGGCCGCCATGTATAGCCTATCTTATGCTGAAATGGCTTAAAACCCGATAACAACAACAATAACAGCTTCATCTAAGATAAATTTCACGTGAGTTGTTTGATGTCCAAATACCTAATGAGGTGAATCAGTCTGGTCTCTTATGTCTTAAAAATGATCGTGAACGTGATTGACCAGATCGATGGCAAAATTACAAGTACTCGTTATCCATTATCGATGTTGATGTTACAACTTGATCCTGGTAAAGAATTTCTCGATCTGTTGCTGCGTTGTAGGTGAAACACCGGATTCTAGTGTCGGTGGAAATGTTAAAAAAAATCGTAACCTTTGCCATTGTGTAACGATTTAATCGCACACTCGCGGAACAGTTAACCAATTTTTGCTATTGTGGAAATATTTAATCGCACACTCGCGGAATGGTAAGCTCAGAAATAATTAATGAGATCTCGGAGTGCATAGAATGACGGACTTATTCGGTAGATTACCCCAGAATATCGATCGCAGTACTGAACAATGAAACTGCACGCACAATTGGTTTAAAACACTCTAATGTGATTCGTCAGAAATCAGTCATGTTTGCTCAGAAAATGATTTCACAGCCAGCACAGCAGCGGCCACTATGAAACAAATGTATTTGATATTGTATGCACCTGGCTAGTTAGATGGTGGAGATAGTCTTACTGACCCAGTATGTTCCTTCGAAGTATTTATGATTTCAGAACGTATTGATACTCCAAGATAATGAACACGTTATCATTTGTAGATTGCAGAACATTCAACTCTCCAACCATGCAATGCAAAACCAACAACCCAAGAATTTGTGCGAGAGGAATCGTAAGTTGTTCCAGGAATTTACTGAACTGTCACTTGCATTTGTTTTCGTAGCATGTTCTTTGTCATCAATAACTTTGACATGTCAGCCGTCACCAGGATCCATCGCATAGTATCAAGCGGTGAAAAACGCAATTTAGCTAACAAGAATGCTATGGTTTTGGAACCGTATCATATTTGCCGTGTGTCTGTAACGAAGGCATTCCACGCAAATGTCGTGCCAATGATCGTTGTGCACAACAACCAGCGGAACACCTTTTGTGTTTTTAATTATTTTGGGTACAACTACTATTGGACACATCTTAAGACGCAGTCTCACATACTCTTGGATTCGTCTAGCCAACCGTTCGTCTTTGAATTTACCAGCAGTCTTTATATTGGTGTAACTAAACAAAGGATGTTCTTTCGGATAATCGATGGTATCAAATTCATTTGCTAAACCTGGTTCGGTCATATCCGCGTACACATCAGTGGTGGTTATGTGCATGATCAGCGAGTCGATGTCGGTGTACAGCATCTTTCCATGACACTGGGTAAAAGCTTTGGTATTGTCATAGTATAACTTATACATTAGCAGCTTCTATAAGTCAAGTACTGCCGACCCAACATAGACTACTTTTGTAATCTTAACTTCGATTATACTACGTAACACAAGTTTTGTTCCTTGGTAGTAAGTGTTATTTCATAATTGCTAATGTCTGAAAAGTATAGAAAATGGCTATTCCCCAGAAACTTTGCTTTTGTGACCAGGACAATGATATTTTGAAATTTACCTATTTCCAATGAGAAAACGGGCGAATTTGTGTCTTTTTTTCCACATAAAGTCAGAAAAAACAACATATGAATTAACATTGACATGTATTTATACTAAAGTAATACAATAGATTTAGAAGTGAGTAGTTTTACGAGATTTAGGATTGTACTGTAAATCACTTTCACTAATCAACCCCCAGCTGTAGTCTCCCGTCATGTTATCGATAAACTGTCTTTGGTATCGGCGTCCTCGGTCCAGTATATCCCGGTGGACGCGCTCGCCTTGCTCCTCTGAGTATGCTCTCATGTTTTCCTTGAATTTATCAAGATGAGCATCAAGGATATGGACTTTGAAGGGATCTCCTGCAGCCCATTGTGCCGTAGATCTTCACCAGAGTCTCAACCAGCTCCACATAGTTTTCGGCCTTGTGATTGTCCTGGAAGTCCAGAACCACCGTTTCAATCAATGCTGTTCCAGACCGCTTTCTCCTTACTAGTGAGCTTCGTGGGAAATTCATTGCACTCCAGGATCTTCTTTATCTGTGGTCCGACGAAGACACCGGCTTTGACCTTTGCCTCAAACTGCTTAGGGAAGAAGTCTTGAAGGTACTTGAAGGCTGCCGACTCCTTATCTAGAGCTTTGACAATGTTTTTCAAAATGCACAATTTGATGAGCAGTGGTGGAATCAGCACATTCAGGGGGTCCTCCAGTGGCTCCCATTTGACGCTGTTCCTCCCCACAGAGAACTCGGTCGGCTGTGGCCAGTCCGGTCTGTAGATGTGCGCATTGGTATTACTGCTGTCCCAAAGGCAAAGATAGCAGGGAAACTTGGTAAAACCGCCTTGGAAACCCATCAAGAATGCCACCATTTTGAAGTCTCCGATGGCCTCCTAGGTGTATTCAATACAGTTCAAGTAGTCCAGCATGGTCTTGATGCTGTTGTAATTCTCTTTTAGGTGCACCAAGTGAGCGAGTGGAAGAGACAGGTACTTGTTCCTCTTATACATCAGCACTGCTTTGGGGCTTTTGGATGAGCTGTCAATGAAGAGGCGTCACTTGTTCTGGTTACATGCGATTCCGATTGCCTCAAACATACTGATCATATTGTGTCAGAAGCAGAGCCCATCTTGACGGGTGAAGAAGCTCATGAAAGATTGGTGATGCAGTGCTTGGGTGTGAAATGAGGTGGCCATTGTTTGTCTTGATACATGTCAGTCATGCCGAAATATGCCTTGTAGGCCTCACACATCTTAGCAGATGCTTCCACGGAGTACGTGTTTGCTCATGTCTTGATAAATTTGCTGCATACATAGCAAAATGCGTCTGCCGCATGCTTGCAGCCGCTTGATTCCATCTCAGGAAAAATGCAGGGAGGTATCCACTTAGGCAGCTGAAACTAAACAGAATTGGTGGGCGTAAGGCCCTTGTATTTATACCACTATTTATATTACTAGAAAGTTCTAGAAGTTACTCCAAATTTACTCAGCACTGAATCTATCTGGAATGTTCTGGAAAATAGGTAAATATCAAAATATCATTGTCCTTGTCACAAAAGCAATGTTTGTGGGGAACAGTAGAAACTGTCTATACTTTTGAGACATAAGCAATTAGGAAATAACACTTACTACCCAGGAACAAAAACAATTATTACACGGTGTTATTTTTATTGTGAACGACACAAAACTTCCGATATTCAAATGTCGTGTCCGCAATGAACCTTCAGAGATTATCTCACTATGATGGACAAGATCGACTCGAATCTGTCGACTCATTTTCTCCATAGTTTTGCCGAACATGGTACTTTTCATAGGCTTCGTAAAGTCTTTCTCAAGCTCGTTTGTGGCTTCTCTGCGCAGATCCATATGTATATGTGTGTCATCGAAGCGTGTTGGCGAAATAAAGGGCTCGTTAACTGCATATTTCACACAATCAATGGATAATTGTTTTTCGTCCTAAGATCTTATACTAGTCTGGTACATTCAGTAAATTTAAGTCATGATTCGTAAACGACTGTGCACTATCACGGGGACAGCCGCGTACCAGGTACCGATAAAGATTCGACGGCAAGGGGTAATTACTTTATACGTCGTGTAGATATTTTGGATATTACTGACTAAATTCAAAGAAGAATCTGTGTTCGTTGTTGATGGTGTTTTTGTACGTCAATGTATCTTGGATTACGCGACTGAAACACATCAACATGTAACGGTTGCATCATTGCTCAACCACATATCTTAAAGATACTTCGATATTTGATGTAGCTGTTAGAGGCAGCCGTGTCATATCCATATGTGTTTGGGCTGTCAGCGCGAGCGTATATATGACTCGAGTAGAAATTAGTGACGAAGTGGCGTTCGATAGATGTTGGTCAATATTGGTGAGCAATTCCATCTCGATTTTGGCTTTGATCACAGCACATCCCACGCCATTCCCGGTGATGAAAAGTTGTTGTTGTTGTGGGGTTTAACGCCATTTTTCAGCACGATAGGGCTATACATGGCGGCCAGTATTAATGGTGGAGGAAGAACCCGGAAAACCCCGGAAAGAACCACCGACCCACGAGAAGCTACTGGCAAGCTTTCTCACATGCCCACATTGGCTGAATCTTAGACTCGAACCGCCGCAGACATAGGTGAGATGGCAGTGATCCGTAACGAAGAGCGCTTTAGACCACTCGGCCACTCGGGGCCCCATGAAAAGTAATGTGCATGATCCAGCAGTGTCACGAACTTCATAAAAAAATTCAGCGAGCAACATCACATCAGTTTGCATTTAAATTCTGTTTGTTTGCATCCACGTTGTTGTTTGCGAAAATACCTTCACGTGACAGGAACGAAAAAGACGTGATTTAACTCCAATACCACATGTAAGACATGGTCGCGAACCGGGGGCAGACAGTAACACCAACAATAGTGTTTTACAATATTCATAATGACATGTTCTGCCACAGAGTTCAAGTTTGCACCTTTGCACTGATTGCGTCCTGATGCAGTTGAACTGAAACTGAAAGTCGACTTTATAGTAAAAAATCTGATTGAGCTCAATGAAAACATTGGAATCAGAGACAAAATGTATGTTGACCATGCAAAGGCTACAACTAAACAATACGTGGATGAAAAAATCGCTAAAGTGCCCACACCATCACGCGTAGCAACTTCATGAAATCAAATTCAGTGTATATTAAGTAAAATAGGAAACCAGTAGAACAGTTAACCATAGCAAATGACCGACTGATTTTAGGTTTTCTAGGTGAAAATGTCTTTGATAGGTCTAAAAGTCTCATCTTAAAGATGTAGGAGTAGGGATTAAACTTGTGTATCAACAATTTAAAGATAAGGTACGTGGAGTCGAATGGGAAAGTTGATTAGTGATAAACGGCATTTTGTACAAGTAATTAACAAATTTACAGGCCGGACAGAGCTGCCGTAACATTTTTTTTTACACAGTTGCATTATCAGCATCAATGGTCGCCAAGATGAGATTCATGCCGAATGAATCAACATTTACTCTGACGGGTATTTAATCGTCAATGGTGTTTTGTATTCAAGATGTATCATTACATATATGTGATGGATCCGGCCGCGGTGATGAGCATGTGGACTTACCGATCAGTTGTCAGCGGATACTGACGTTGATAACAATTTTGTTCCACTTATTGATAAATATCTGATTCAAAGTGGTAATACTAAATCTTCGTATGAACTGGTATACACTTTTATTAAGGGTCAAATATAAACTGGTCGTAGGAACGACAATGATGTACCACTAACAACTGATGGTCATCTTTAAATCTTCATACAGACAAACGACTATTGTTTACTGCACCATCAGGTGCCAAACTCTCCGGGACTGTTTCAATAACTGCGAAGTGGTATTCACCGTTGTATGTACACCGGCTGAGTTCACCAATGTATATGTTACACTGTCACGTTTACCCCTACCCAGAGTCTCCCCAGTTTGAAACATGCATAATCAAGGTAATTCTGACAAGCCATTGTTCGATGTTAAACATTGCCGCAGGCTAGCACTAATCCCTTACGTAAGATTGCCGTAGCTAGAAGTGGAGAGCCAGACCTAGGAGCTGCGAGGCCGCCAGATAGTCATTTATCACCTAGATGTGGAAACGTTTGTCCAGATCGAAAGAAGTTGCCCGAAGAAGTGGGAGCGTCTTAACTTCTTTTCCCGGCAGACAGACAGCCACGTTGAACTGGCCGCTAAGACGATTGGACAGGGTCACAGCGCCACCCAATGAGAATCGAGATAGGGGAGAGACCCTGATTTGGCTAGAATGATATCTGCGAGTCTTCCGGCAAGAATTAGTTCGCTAGAGAGATTGCCCAGAGGAGGATAGCGTAACTCCGAACAGCCATTCGTTATTGTCGGGAATATCTTAGAACAGGAAATTCTAAGTACAGACAGCTTCAAATAAGGAAGCTTTGAGGGACAGACCACTTACAGTTTGGTCCCGTAGTCTCAGATAGAGAGACGGAGGAAAGGAGAAGAAAGGAGAGAAGTCAGGAGAAGTTGAAGTCTAGGAGGAAAAGGGGAGAGAAGGGAGGAAGAGGAAATTGGGAGCGAAATTGGAGGAGGAGATAGTCGAGAGGGAAACGGAGTCGAAGGAGGCGTTGGAGGAACGGAAGGAAGGAAGGAATTAGCGGGAAAGAAAGAGATGAGTAGACGCAAGGACAGGGGGAAAATCACGGGATGAATTAGGCTGTCACTTGGTCGAAGGAAAGACGGGTGATTGAGAGTTTATCGTTTTAAATTATCGAATTTATTAAATTGTTATTAATTGAACTCCATCTTCGTGTTCTCTATAATTTAACCGTCGACATTGCTGACTGGGGGCTCAGAGCTGTAAATCTACCTTGTCACTAATTTAACTTTCTAACCCCACGAGCCCGGGTGGAACTTTCATCATAACGTAATTAATATATATTGGAAGAACCCCACCCAAGTGCGTGCAACCGTCACATACACCAATATTCACTCACGCGAGACAAAAAGATCTCGACTGATACTTAACAGGGACGCACTTGTTCGTGTAAAAGTTATTGGGCAAATGCGAACGTTAGATGCAAATGGAGCAGATTTAAACAGTGTTTATTTAAATTTAAAAGGGTGCTTGAATACCAGAACGCAAAATCGCCGAAAGTTTAAATATTCCACAGGAAGACATTTTATTTTGTATAACAGTTTCACCAGTAAAATTGTAATTGGTTAGATGTGCTTGTATGTGTTGCGCCTAGACGTGATGAGTCCGGACAGGGTCTGCTTGTCGCGCGAGATTACTACACGATTGTATTATTAGTAGAAGAACTATGACAGACCAGTAATGTTATCGACAAGAAAAAGTAATCGAAGCGGAGAAGCATCTGCGAGATGAAATAACCAGAAGACACTCATTGATCGCGAAATACTAACGGGCGTGTTTTGTCGCATATGCTATTTGCAGTCTTGGTATGATTAGAATAACAACGACCAAGCCTATCATACTTGCAGCAATCGGAATAATTGTCGGGGCTATATCGATAGTAAAGGGTGTCTCTGGTGGTGCTATCAATTCATATCAATACATTCATGAATAAATGTCTATTCAAAACATCTTGTAGTGGCACAGAATAATCTCAATAAGATTAGTAAAATGTATTCTCTGGCTATCGAGGATAAAATAATTTGCGCAGCTGAGTTTGAGATTATTTTGTCTGAAATGGAAAATTACCGGCAACTCAGAGGACAAATAAACAGCCGTGGGATAGCAGATATACAGACAATACAAGTTGAGCAAATAAAATATTGTCACTGTATGACTGTAGCTGTTTTTTTGGTCACTTCACTTACGTGAACTTTTAAACGCTACTTGGCCACTGGTTGTTCAAGGTGTATGGTTTACTTGGTAAATAGGAACAATGCGTGGGGGATAGAGGCTGTGACCCACAAAAGTAGTAAAAATCCAAAACTGCTTTTAAGGCACAACTAAGTTTGATGCGTATTTGGCACAAACGTTGCTTAATTTGCACCGTATAATGATAAATAAGGAGCCTATCATAATCCTTCATTTTTCATTGTGGTAATTGTCTGATTTAGCTTTACAAAATTTCAACAATTTGTTTTGGTTTAGTTGGGCGAGAAAAGGTGTTAATCAAATATCGAGTAACCGCTAAGACTGAAACCACATTGAGAAAGCAAACACGTGTGTCTTGTTTGTCAGATATATATATATATATATATATATATATATATATATATATAGAGAGAGAGAGAGAGAGAGAGAGAGAGAGAGAGAGAGTTGGACATACACTGTCAATGTACATACATATATACATACATACATGCCTACATACATACATACATACATACATGCATGCATGCATACATACATACATACATACATGCATGCATACATACACACACACACACATACATACATACATACATACATACATACAGGGACAGAGGCATAGTGACAGACAGATATACAAAGAATAGTCTTTAATTCTTGAATGTGTTATTTGAAATCCTACTACGTTCATACTGTTCTATTTGAATCTTGTCCGCTTGCTATCTAATTAACATGTTGATAATTGATGTTTACATATAAAGTAAAGACTATTCAATCTAATCCGGATGCGAAAGTGTTAAGATCAACTCTGGAAATGTTTCTAGTCCATTGTTTGTTAAGTAGAGCAAGGTCAAACCAGATAGAGTTGCTTCCCTGTTTCACTACATCACAGGTTCAACCTACTTATCTGTCAGCACATCTCGACCATTATTATTGACCAGGACTAATCGTGTAGACATATTAAATTTCATTATGTGTTGGTGGAGTTTTTTTCCCCATCAATATTGACAATGTAAAGGTTTGGTCCAAACATAAAATTATCATTGTAATATATTTGAATTTAAACACATCCCGTACAACCACAAAGTTATTGTCCTCTCACAAGAAGGTTACCATACGAGTGACCTACGTTAGATGTTTGCTGGATTTCTACCATTTGGTTTATAATGATATATATTCACTGACAGAAAAGGTATATCGAATTAATAACGTGCTTTTAAAGCCATACGTTTAGCTCTGTATCATATTTACTATAAAGTTTTAGATAAATAATGAACGCTTGTACAATGTGTTTAAAACACCTAAGATTTGTATACGTTTGCAGGTAATTAAGAATTGAATTACATATAAACAATACAAATTTTATTTTTGCATTTACTAATGTACAACTGTATAAACAAGTTTTGACCTATCTGTGAAAGTAATAACTTGTTCATTATTCATTACATTGACGTTGTCGTTGTTGTTGTTGTGGGGTTTAACGCCATTTTTCAGCACACGATATGCTATGCATGGCGGCCAGTATTAATGGTGGAGGAAGAACCCGGGAAAACCCCGTGAAGAACCACCGACCCACTAGAAGCTACTGGCAAGCTTACTCACATTACCACATTGGCCGAATCCTAGGCTAGAACCCACGCAGACAGAGGTGAGATGTCAGTGATCCGTAACGGAGAGCGCTTTAGACCACTCGGCCACTCGGGGCCCCTTACATTGACGTAAATACAAACATAATCAGCTTTCCAAGTTAATATTGATTTACTTGGAACACTTGGAAATAATTAATTACTGTTATGTGAAGTATTGTGCATTTGACAAGTGGAATAACGTAAATCACGTTTCGAATCAACAAAGACTGAATATCGGATTTGTCAGATGTATTTCAAGTCTTTATGTTACTCATAAGCTCTTTGTTATGCATGTTTGCCTTTGGCTTTGTCAGATTTACATACGACATCGATAACCCGCCATCTGAAATACGAAATAATGTAATGTTTATTTGATAAAAATGGTAAGTTATTTTCTCAGATAGACATGCAGACGTTCGTGTAAAGATAAACTGTACATGTCAAACTATATACATACTCAACATTGTATTTTGAAAACTGAAAATTGGCACAATCCTAAAGTGTGTACAATGTTGTTATCACACCATACTTAATTCCTATATCGACTTCCCCAGTCTATAGGACTGTTCTTCCTTCTAGATCTAATGAATGCTAAGAATATAAAAATTATATTGTACTGGCTGTGCTTGAAGAAAGACACAAGTTTAACTGAAGAAACAAAATTTTGCAGTGGATGGTTGTGGAGTAATACATTCATACTGGTTGTCTTTGTTTATTGCCGGAAATTCTATTCCACTCACATTAGCACCATGCTCCTCTAATAAGCGGAATGCACGTTTGTTTTTCCTGGCAGCTGCATAATGCGCAGGTGCGTTGCCATTTCCGTCATGCGCATCGACATTAGCACCTTTAGATATGAGAAATTTTATTATTTTGAGGTCCCCTTTATGAGCCGCTAAATGAAGCATTGTACAGTTACTTGGTAGTCCTTCTGGCTGGCCCATGGTCATATTGACATCGATTTCAGCCTCGAAGAATGTTTTCAGAAGTTTCTTTGAACCACGCATTGAACATGCGTGCACTGGGGTCCAACCGTCCACTTTCTCTGTGAATACCTTGAAAGCTAAAGACTTTTGCTTCTTAATCAAGCGCTTTGCTTGACGAATGAGTTTTTCTTCGTCATTTCGCATCAAGGCAAATACAGTCATTGCCATTTCACGAACTCTGCCACCATTTTCTGTGAGATTCAAACTCGATCGTCTTGTAAGACTCATTTTCATTTCCTAACGTTCGCACTACAGCTCAGTCTGGAAAAATAGAATGAGATACATAAATCAAAGGTAATAAAAAGTTACAATATATAGAAACAGTCGAGGGAATTATTTGAGAGTTATGTGCCTTGATTTATATATGACACTGATAGAAAAAATAGCCGACCCAATCTTTAATGATGTCACATTTTAATAAGAAACTTTAGCACAACTATTGATATAATATTTATTTCTTCCAATAGGGGGCTTTTGGTTTGTAGCTCATGCTGCCTTATATATAGCTGATTAGTGTGTTTGAACTGTTTAATGAATACATTATATGCAAACAGTATTACGACGGCGAATAATTTATATATTTTTCTGCTTTCCAAAAACACGCTTCGTGATAAAACGGATTTTCTCCAACCCTTGATTAATGTATTGAGCAAAGACCCTGGTAGAAACCGATTTATATGTTTTTTCGAAAGATGAAATGTTTTGATAGGAAACAAATATTACAATGTTCCAATATTGAATACAAAGTTAATAAAATGATTTTGTTCTAATCAATTTTCTATTAGGTGCTTGCCTATGCCAATGTTTTTCTAAAGGGACAAATTATACAGGAAAGGGTTTGTTTAAATGTAAGTACAACACAAGAACAAATAATGACTAGAAGATGTCAAAAGTAATAATTTAGTTTTGATAATAAGTTTTTCTTTTAAAATGAAAACCGCTATATATGCCTGATGGTACGCTAAAACCTTTGCAAAAAATAAACAACAGGCAAGCAAATAAACAACCCACCAAACACAGATATAAACAATATGATAATTTCGGTCATATTTTATAGTCAAAAGTCAAATATTATGTACAGGATGTAGGAGAAATAATATTTAAAAAAAAAAAATACGAGAATGTTCAAGTTCTTGTCACTTCATACAAGTAAAAAAGAGACAATTCCACTGCGACGAAGTAATACACACACACAATTTAATATATATATATATATATATATATATATATATATATATATATATATATATATATATATATATATAAGGATTTGATTCCTATCAGGAAAATATACATGGAGTGTTTAACCGTAGAAGAGAACAAACCTATTTTGTAACACTTATTTTCTGTGTGGTGTGTATGTGTGTGATTTTGATTTGTAACATAGCTTCAAAACATTTTCAGTCAAATCGCTACGCCGTCTGCAGCGTGGCAGTTCATAGTGATGTCTAGTTTAGGGGCACCATGCCTCAGACATGTAGCATTCTGTTACACCCAGTCACATTATCCTGACACCAGGCCGACCAGTCCATACACTAACTTATTAATATCATGATAGTTAAAATGTCTACTATAAAATATCTTCATAATAATACGGCATATATTTTCTTCAAACTTATTGAACTAGTTGAGAGCAATTATATTTAATTTCGTAATACTCAATGAATTAGGACAAGCACTGAACAAAACTCGACACAAGCCTTGTATGTTCAGCGTACAGTGGCACTGCTTTCGCATGCCTTACATATAAGCAATGAATAATTTGCATCGATTACAATGATTTAGTTTGATATAGGATTGGTAAAGAAATATTGCTGTTTTTTTGTGTTACTAGTTGAAGCGATTTTAAAAGTGCTGTTTTATACATTTCAATTATAATGTGTATTGTCTTTTATCCATGATAATAGATTGTGTTTCAGTTTCTAAACAATATTTTACGTATCTAATGCTGTCCACGTTTGTAGATTTATTCTGAGATGAGTATTACTTATAAATAAACATGTTTACTTGCATCTTATTCAGGACATTGGTTTTCTCACTGCAAATTCCGGATCCACCTGATATTTTCCATGTTATTTACTAAAATTTAAGTGGAAGACAGGACCTTGTTTACAACTTTAAATGTTCTATAAATTAACTGGGATCCCTTACCCTGTTCTTCTTTTTGTGCCTTAGGTTTATATTAAGTTTGTTTACATCAGAATTATTTATTCATATCTTAACGTATATACTGCAGTCTTCTAGTTGTGTTTAGTTCTAATTTGAGACGATTTACTTATTTGAATTATTTATTGGAATTACAAAGTGCTCAAAAACACTTTCAGTCTAAACCACTATTTTGGGATTATTAGGAATTCATTTAGAGACATTTAGGATTATATCATCGGTAGCACATCACCACTCTTCCACGCTATTGGTACATCAACACACTCGTGATTGGAAATCTTTGGAACAACACAGAAATTAATTTGGAATACCTTATACTTGTTCACTTTTGATATAACCTTTAGGACTATCTGGGATTTAGTTCGTAATACGGTAAGTTCTTTTTAAATGCTCACTTTGTGTTGTAGGACGATAAATTACTTGTTGGAATTTTACAGAACTTGTTTACCTTCTTTCTTTTCTGTTACATAGATTAAGACCTTAGATTCTTAGCATTGCCCTAAACATAAATTCAAAGTTGAATAAGTACAAACTCAGTACCTCATTCTTGAGTAATTCGTCACTCAGTTCGTGTTTAATTATATCAACAAATAAAGATTGTTACTTCTAAAACCGACATCCATTAATAACTTATCTTATAAAGTAATCTGATAACAATTATTATAAGGAATTGAGGAATTGAATAATTTGTCAGGAAACAGATTTGTAAGCGTACAAGGAAGCACATGACCACGAGCACACTCGAATGGTTTATTGCACCTTTTTATGATTAGGCGATAAAATATCTAGCTAAACTGTGACTAAATGTTACCTTGGTGATCCATGCAAGTGTTTATAAGCAAATTACAGCGTCTTTCCAATTACTGTCATTATTTACGAGTAATCGTAGTATAGTTGTTTTTTTTTTTTTTTTTGTTTTTTTTTTTTTTTTGTTTGTTTTTGTTTGTTTTCTTGCATTTATGCCAAGGAACTTAGTAATCCACCATCAGCTTCTCTGTCTGTGAAACAAGTTTCCTCAAATCGTATTGCAGCTGCCGAAATAAAGCGTACATCTGGTGAAACTTGAAACGTTAATGAAGTAATTTACCGCGTATTTCATATGAGGAAATCTGTTATAATTTCCGTATCTATTTGTTCTTTTTCTAAAAACATAATGTTTCAGTCAACATTAACGTTCAAGATTTTAAAGTAATTTTTCATTCGCATTTCTAACAGATTACTTCTTTAAAATAATTGAATATATATAATTGCATGGGAAACAATCTGGTATAGACAATGAGTAAATTCATAACGTTAAATAGCCATGGAATTAAAATCTCTAAGAATTATAACTGCAACCTTAAAATTCATTATCGTAAAAAAAGCTTATGCTTGTAGTTTTAGTACATCAAATATCAAGGCATATTCTAGCTTTAGTTGAAAGATCGCTCTCCATAACGTGTCATGGCGTTAAATATTGGATACACTGTATGTCCCCTCCATAGAAAATATGTTCGCATAAAATTTGTATAATCGATCCTTCAACAAATATACACCTATATCGTATTATATTAAGATACTGGACTTTTGTGGCATATGTGTTCCACTCACTATTACGTCACCTCCGATGGTAGTCAGACCCAATTCGACCGCCATCTTTGAACAAAGTATGAAATTGTCGCACCGATGTGACCCTACCAACCAACATGTACGAAACGGGGGTAGTCTCCAAACAACTAAACTTAGCTGGAATACTTGCTTGCCTGTGATATGAAATAAACACCCGTGTTTATTTTCAATATCCGGTTTACATTTATTTAAATTGCAAATGGTATATTACATTGCATATGCATTAACTATATCCTATTTAAGTTGTTGATGTCGTTGTTGTTGTTCTTGTGGGATTTAACGCCGTTTTAAAGTATAAGAATGGTAATACATTTAGGCCAGTATAAGTGGCAGGGGAAGAGTCCCGAAAACTCCAGTAAGAACCACCAACCCACGCGAAACTACTCACAAGATTTCTCACGTACCCACCTTACTAAGGTAATAAATCCATGTTGATTCTAAAATTGTTTCTTCTCATTCCTTGACAGAGAAATGTACAAGAAATGCAAACCCAGAAAGTCCAGGAGGTAATATTCTTCTTTGCTTCAACGATGAGAAAATTATGAAGAATGTTCATTGAAAATAAAACGTGACACTGTTGTCAGACATAAAGAGACCTTTGATGAGAAAGATATATATTTGTCTTGTACATCTGCGTGTCAGTATGTATGTATGTATGTATGTATGTATGTATGTATGTATGTATGTATGTATGCATCTATGTGTGCATGTTGCAGGAAATGATTTTATATATCCGTGTACGTATGTAAGAAAATGCATTAAATGACGTCAAAA
>CM068837.1:85650987-85730987 GCA_028554795.2 Sinohyriopsis cumingii | reverse complement strand
AAACAGATTATATTATCAAACATACCTAGCAAAAATATGTAACCTAGACATCCAGTTTCTGCTCAAATTCAAGGCGTCCCATGAAGGCGAAAAATCACTAGCCCGAGAAAGAAAGGGTGATAAAAACTTGCACCCAAAATTGTAATCGTTTTCTTTGTTAGACAATCTTCTAGACGTGTATATTACTTAGAGAAATAAGGTTGAAAGCAGTTGTAATTTACAACTGGCATGCGTCCGATAGCCAGTGTTACATAATATGTTTGCCTGAGTACGGTTCTAAAACGCCATATTAAACATGGTGAAGAATCAACGCTACAAGCGAAAACTAATTCCTCTCATACAAGGACAGTAATAATGATACACATTTCACAACTGAAATATTGAACTAACCAAAAAGAACAGATTTCGATATGCTAACAGAAATTCCAGAAGTTTTGGTTACCTTTGGGCCAAAATGTTTCTACATGAGCCAATAATGATTCCAGCATGCTGGAATTCTGAGTGTCTCCGTCCTCCAAACCAGAGTAAAGTAAGAAAATAAGCGTTATGAATGAGAACAAACTTAACCTATGTAATACACATTTTGAACAAAACACATTGCACCGTATGTAAAACACATTTGAACAAAACACATGGTAACTTATTTTGTAACGTATGTAATACACATTTTGAACAAAACACATTGCACCGTATGTAAACACATTTGAACAAAATACACTAACTTATGTTGCAACGTATGTAATACACATTTTGAACAAAATACATTGCACCGTATGTAAAACACATTTGAACAAAACACAGTGTAACTTATGTAACACACAGTTGACCAAAACACATTGTAACTTATGTATGAAACATTTGAACTAAACACATTGCAACTTATGTAACACACATTTGAACAAAACACAACAAATATATCACGAAATGCATTTCGATGTGTATAAAAGAAAATCATAATAAATTATTTATCCTACCTTTGAATATAGGATAATACACAATATATCAAAGAATGATGCATGTCGCATTTCTAATTGCCCCAATATATCTTCATTAGAGATCTTTTTTAAGGTTATTAAAAATAAATGTTATTTAAATCACCGACAAGAACTAATATCGTATATATGACATATGCCTCTGTATGCGGCTCAAAACGTTTTCAAACTTTCATAATTTGAAGTTTCTATTGCACAGGCGAATACACAACGAATTGAATTAATCAACGTTGAAAAAGCTGTTGCAAATGATTTTGAGGTAAATTCCAATGGTAGATGCTTCTTGGAAAACAAACGACGAATTGCCAATGAATGTGAATTATTCGAAATTTTTAATGCAAGTTTTAGTACGGATTTACGGAGAGAAAAATTGATGGATAGGCTAAACCAAAAAAATGCATGTAAATCATGAAAATAACAGTCTATGGAAATTCGTTACTAGCTGATTAAATCGTCTTCATAATAACGGCCCTGTGATGACGTTTACAGCATGCTAAATTATCTGATATCTGAATATAACTTTCAGACAAAAAGTTACGTTCTTCTGACCTTTGGGTCAGTTGGACACGACGATGTTGGTGTTACAATGACATATACTTGTAGGTTACTTTTGAGAAACAGCGGAAACTGTAATACTAAACGCGTGTTTGACTTTAAGTAACAAGGGAATCCACCAGTTAACATGTTCCATGCCGAGGGGAATATTTGAGTTTCTTTTTAAAAAAAATATATATTGGAGGTATTATGAACAAAATATTGTGAAATGTATTTGGGTTCCTGAAAAGGTAACAAACGAACAGTAGGAGAAACATTGCATGGTAGACATCACGAAAGAAATGTGTGTGTGTGTGTGTGTGTGTGTGTGTGATTTGGATTTTTAACGTAGCTTTAACAATGATTCAGTCATATCACTACGATGTCTGCAGTGTGGCTGTTTATAGTGAAGTCTAACATTGGGGCATCATGCCGCAAACATGTAACATGGTGTCACACCCAGTCACATTATCCTGACACCAGGCTGACCAGTCCTAACACTAACTTGTTAATGCCATGATAGTTAAAATCTGTACCATAAAATACATTTATAATAAAACAGTATATATTTTCTTCAAACTTATTCAACTAGTTGAGAGTAATTATATTTAATTTCGTAATACTCCATGAATTAGGACAAGCACTGAACAAAACTCGATACAAGCCTTGTATAATATGCAGCCTACAGTGGCATAGCTTTCGCATGCTTAAAATTTGAGCAATGAATAATTTTCATCAATTACAATGATTTAGTTTGATATAGAATTGGTAAAGAAATATTGCTATTTTGTTGTCTTACTAGCTGAAGCGATTTTCAAAGTGCTGTTTTATACATTTCATTTATACTGTGTGTTGTCTTTTATCCATGATAATAGATTGTGTTTCAGTTTGTAAACAACATTTTACGTAGCTAATGTTGTCCACGTTTGTAGATTTATTCTAAGATAAGTATTACTTATAAGTAAACATGTTTACTTGCATCTTATTCAGGACATTGGCTTTCTCATTGCGAATTCCGGATCTACCTGATATTTTCCATGTTATTTACTAAAATTTAAGTGGAAGACAGGACCTTGTTTATAACTTCAAATGTTTTATAAATTAACTGCAGGCCCTTACCCTGTTCTTCTTATTGTGCCTTAGGTTTATATTAAGTTTGTTTACATCAGAATTATTTATTCCTATCTCAACGTATATACTGCAGTCTTCTAGTTGTGTATAGTTCTAACTTGAGAAGATTTACTCATTTGAATTATTTATTGGAATTACAAAGTGCCCATTAACACTTTCGGTCTAAACCACTATTTTGGGATTATTGGGAATTCATTTAGAGACATTTAGGATTATATCATTTGCAGCACATCACCACTCTTCCACGCCAATCGTACATCAGCACATTCGAGATTGGAAATCGTTGGAACAACACTGACATTAACTTGGAATACCTTGTACTTGCTCACTTTTGATATAACCTTTAAGACTATCTGGGATTTAATTCACAATACAGTAAGTCCTTTTTTAAATGCTCACTTTGTGTTGTAGGAAGATAAATTACTTGTTGGAATGTTACAGAACTTGTTTTTAATTTTTTTTTATTTTTTTTGCTTTCTTTCTTTTCTGTTACATAGATTAAGACCTTGGATTCGTAGCATTGCCCTAAACATAAAGTCAAAGTTGAATAAGTACAAACTCAGTACCTCATTCTTGAGTAATTCGTCATTCAGTTCGTGTTTAATTATATCAACTAATAAGGATTCTTAAAACCGACATCCATTAATAACTTATCTTATAAAGTAATCTGATAGCAAATATTACAAGGAATTGAATAATTCGTCAGGAAACAGATTTCTAAGCGTACAAGGAAGCACATGTCCACGAGCACACTCGAATGGTTTAATTGCACCTATTTTTGATCAGGCGATGAAATATCTAGCAAAACTGTAACTAAATGTTACCTTGGTGATCCATGCAATTGTTTTTAAGCAAATTACAGCGTCTTTCCAATTACTGTCATTATTTACGAGTAATCGTAGTATTTTTTTTTTTTTTTTTTGTATTTTTTTTTTTTTGTATTTATGCCAAGGAACTAAGTAACCCACCGTCACCTTCTTTGTCTGTTAAACAAGTTTTCTCAAATCTTATTACAGTTTATTTTTTATTTTTTGTTTTGTATTTATGCCAAGGAACTAAGTAACCCACCATCAGCTTCTCTTTCTGTAAAACAAGTTTTCTCAAATCTTATTACAGCTGCCGAAATAAAGCGTACATCTGGTGAAACTTGAAACGTTAATGAAGTAATTTACCGCGTATTTCATATGAGGAAATCTGCTATAATTTCCCTGTCTATTTGTTATTTTTCTAAACATTTAATGTAGCAGTCAACAGTAACTTTCAACCAGTAACATTATCTTGACACCAGGCCGACCAGTCCTACAACTAACCTCTTAATGCTGAGCGCCAAGCGAGGCAGCTCTTAGTACCATTTTTATAAGTCTTTGGTATGACTCGGCCGGGGATCGAACCCAGAACCTTCCGCATCCGAGGCCGACGCTCTAACCACGAGGCCACCGGGGTGGTTACGAAAGAAATACCACGTTTATGTGACATTGCTATAATTTAAGAAGCAATGCATTCCTCTGTATGGTAAGTTACACATTTTATTAAGTTTCTTCAAAATGGAAGATAAAGTTAGGTCATTTTTGTCCTGATGTTCTATCATTACCAGACCGCTACTGTGGCCTAAGTGGTTAGAGAGTCTGCCTCCGATGAGGCAGCCCGCAGGTTTGAGCCCAGGTCGATTTATACCAAAGACATCTCCCGTTACAAAAACGGTACTAGCACTTGTCTTGTTAGGTCTGGCCAGCCTGGTCTCAGAATGTTGTGGCTGGATCGGACATCATGCTACATGTCTGCGACATAATACCCCAGTACTAGATATTACTATAAAAAGCCACACTGCAGACATCGTAGCGATGTCAATGGAACATAGATTTGGATTTAATATCCAATACACACACACACACACAAATGTTCATCTCCACGGTTTAATGTATGTGGTTTGCGAAGGTGAGAAAGATTATTTTAGTGACGACGAAAATAGCAATAACGATGATGATGAGTAAGAGTCCTTCAGATTATGTTAATGACATCTGAGTTATTTCTTACACAGTCTCTAAACTTTGACTGTGATAATAACAGTCCATATGAAACACTGAAAATATCACTTTGTCAGATATTAATTATTATTTTATGTAGATAACACCATAAACTTTAAATAATCATTTTTACTATACTATAGTGTCCAGATTTCAGACATAGAAGACACAAATTGGTGCATTAAATCATCGATTTCTTTTTAATACCCTTAATCAAAGTTTTATTTCAAATCATCTGCTCTTAATCTTTGTCCCAAGTGCGTTTAAAAACTAATAACTTTCGCCCGCATTTTCTTTCCTTAATAATTTGAATCGACTAAACCTTTTGGAACAAACGGAGTCTCTAAAAATGTAATAAACTCCTTTTGATATTAAAGCAGCTTTCACCATTCAATCATATACTCTTGTTTGTTGACCTGTAAATATTATTTTCGTCACATACGGATGTGCGACTAATTTGTATGTTGCGAGTTCTGTTCATTGTACGTACATTTCAGTTATGTTTCAGTTATTGCCAAACGAAATAGCCATAAGTAGCCATAACATTTTGAATATGTCAGATATCTTGGTATTTTCAAAAATTTGTTTTAAGAAGATTGTTTACTGTATGCGTGTATGCATGCGTGTTTACATCAAAGAAACCGCAGTTAATAAAATTATGTGGACTAAGCAGTGATATAGATTTGCAAATTAATAGCTGACATCAAAGCTAAATACATTTTGATCTCTGTCAAACGATTTCAAATATCTCGTGAAGTATTAGGTAGCAGATATTTTTGAATGCATCCATCGCATTTAGACATGTATCGAAAATTTCAGAGTTTCAAGGAATATACGTCATGGCATATGAACATAGTGTTTGACCACTTTATTTATGTCCAAATGTATGTATGTATGTATGTATGTATGTATGTATGTATGTATATGTATGTGTGCGTGCGTGCGTGCGTGCATGTATGTATGTATGTATGTAGGTATGTAGGTATGTTATGCAACTATGTATGCAACTATGTATATATGTACGTATGGATGGATGTATGTATGCATGCATGCGTGCATGCATGTATGTATGTATGCATGTATGCATGTATGTATGTATTTGTGTGTGTGTGTGCGTGCGTGCGTACGTACGTGCGTATGTATGTATGCATGCATGCATGTATGTATGTATGTATGTATGTATGTATGTACGTACGTGCGTACGTGCGTGCGTATTTATGTATGCATGTATGTATGTATGTATGCATGCAAGTATGTATGTATGTATGTACGCATGCATGCATGTATGTTTTTATATATGCATGCATGCATGTATGTAGGTATGTAGGTATGTAGGTATGTATGTATGTATGTATGTATGTATGAATGTACATACATATGTATGTATGTATGTATATATGTATGTATGTATGTATGTATGTATGTATGTATGTATGTATGTATATATGCATGTATGTAGCATGTATGTATGTGTATGTATGTATGAATGTATGTATGTACGTATGTATGTATGTGTGTGTACGTGTGTGCCTATTTATGTATGTATGTATATATGTATGTATGTATGTATGTATGTATGTATGTATGTATGTAATGATGCATGCAAGTATGTATGTATGTATGTATGTATGTTTGTGTATGTATGTATGGATGTTTCTGTATGTATGTATGTATGTAGGTATGTATGTAGGTATGTATGTATATATGTATGTATGTATGTATGTATATATGAATGTACATACATATGTATGTATGTATCTATGTATGTATGTAGCATGTATGTATGTATGTATGTATGTATGTATGTATGTATATATATCTATGTATATGTATGTATGTATGTGTGTGTTTGTGTGTGTGGATGTATGTATGTATGTATGCATATGTAGGTAGGTAAATATGCAGCTTGTAAACTACTGTGGGTAGTTGGGCAGGTAAATAGGTAGACATATAATATTAATTGATTACAAGACCTCTTAATTATGTTTTGTTTAAAAGTAAAGGATCTCAGCAACAATAATGACAAGCCATTAGATATTTTTCGGTTATATTACATTACTGCACACATTTTCTTTAGACGTTGTCGTGTGTATTTCACCCAGATTTGATACATGTATTATGACGCAACGTTTCAAATGCTTGGTTTTCTATTAAAAACCACTCGATGTACAATCATCTTCACGAGTTATTTCAGCCCACAGGATGCGTATTGTTCAAATCACAACGAAGTCCTTGTTGAAGAAGAAGACAGATTTATTTATATGAGTCTCTGACACAGTAAATTGCCATATTAGGTATTTAGCATAATATGACTAATACAAATTAATTTAGTGCAAATCCGGGTGAACGCACAGCGGTGTCGCATGCTGAATAACAAATCGTGATTTGACAGATAATACTTAGCAAACGATTTGAACACGCCGCCATGTCATTCTCATTATTAAGCCACTTCTTGGTTGTATTAACAAATAATCAAGGATACTTTTGTCACGATTAAAAAAGCCTAGACAAACTTGCCTATGACACAGTACTATTTATCTTCGACACTAATGTTAACCAAACTTGTATTTGGTTTACTTTGACCGCTCCGGTGGAATAGTGGTTAGTGTTATACTGTAGAAATCGTAGCGATATGATGGACAATTTGTTAAAAGCTACGTTAAAAATCCAAATCACACACACATTTGGTTTACTGTCTATTATCCTCTATTGAGAGTGTTACATATATATGTGATAAATGGTTGTTTTCACGATTTCAGACGAACTGGCAAAACAAAAAGGAGTAAAATTAAGAAGTTATGTTTTAGTTCATTTGTTTCATAAATGGGAAGAAAGAGGTGAACACAATCGTCGTTAGTCGATAATTGCAAGCTATATCGTTATTTTCCTTATTCTTAAATTTAATAGATCAATGTTCATGTAAGTGACACTTAAATATATATATATATATATATATATATCTATCTATCTATCTATATACATATATATATATATATATATATATATATATATATATATATATATATATATATATATATATATATATAAAGCCTATTAGTGCATTTACGTCACTTTATTCAGCGTCAAATCGACGAGGATCACCCGGTCAACCCAACGCATCCTTATGAAAGGATCCTATTTTTAAAACAAAATTAGCTGGGCGATTTATTCTCATATTTACCTACTCACTCAGTTTTATGTATGTATGTATGTATGTATGTATGCATATCTCTCTGCATGCATATGTAGGCAGGTATATATGTAGTAATTCAATATACAGCTTGTGAGTTATTGCAGGTAGTTGGCCAGGTAAATAGGTAGTCATATAATAAAAAATATTTAATGTGAACTTACAAGCTTACAATGAATCCCTTGTTGCGTACAGGACTTCATAATTCTGCTTTGTTTACAAAAAAAGAATCTCAGCAACAAGCATGACATGATATTATTTCATTACTGCACACATTTCCTATTAATAACCACGGGATTCACTATCTTCTTCTCACATACATTTTTAGTCTACTGGATTCATATTATTTAAGGCACAAGAAGTCCGCGTGGAGGAAGTTGGTGCTAACATCGATTCTAGTTATTTATATGAGTGTTTGACAGGAGGAAATGTCCATATTTGATGTTTGTATGTATGTATGTATGTATGTATGTATGTATGTATGTATGTATGTATGTATGCGTGCGTGCGTGCGTGCCTCTGTGTGTGTGTGTGTGTGTGTATGTACCACTATGTCTGGTGTATACTTATAACTTGAACAGATTATGCAATAATATCATCGCAAGCAAAGCTCATTAATAGCGTACCCTCCGTGTTCTGACCTATATTTGTCGAATAATTATTTCGTTGACTTAATTTGCTATCTTTAAAGAATAAAAGAGTGAGATGTGCACAATATAAGCGATATTACACACACACACACATTCTAAAATACCAATACATATATCGGAGACCAAGTTGACATGTTTGCTGAAATGCTATGAATGCCCAATACACTCGTTGGTTCATACCAGATATGTGCAATTTATCAGTATTAATGCATCCATACTTACGAATAACACTAACATTTGATTATTTGGCGGATAAATTGCATTTAGCATCTTTACTTTTACTGGTGGACCATTCCTAATCCTTACTAGAGATCAGCTGCTTTCCTGAAAGGATCGTCTGTCATAAGACGATTTTACTTTCTTTTCCGCAATCTCCTTATATATTTAACCATTATGCTGAGTAAGCCACAGACAACAAACGGTAAGCTTTATGCCAACATGTATTGTTATATGAGTGAGTCATAATTAAAAACCTGCACGTCTACGGCTTCAAACCACAGCTTGTCGAGATTTATGATCGTTACTTGTGGTTTATTCTTCTGTAGACATTGTTTTGTAGGATTCGGCTTCAAACTTTGCTCCATCTGTTTTGCTCTGGATTTGCAACTTTTACCAGCGCTGGTTACTTTGGTTTAATTTGTATCTATTGTACGGTGTTTTCCAAATATTCCGAAGTCTTTGCAGTATTATTAGTACCCTGAATTTTATGCATTTGTAGTAACAATTAAATAAAAAATATGACAAATATAATTGGTGTAGCAATACCATTTATAATAAAGTAGACAATCCGTAGCGAATACATATTTTTCATATTTATTCAGCCTCGATACCTGAGTTGCTTATTAATGTCCATGCAGGTGCAATATTAAATAAATAAGCTTTAGAGGAATACAATAATGAAAAATTGAAAAGTTTCTCTCGCAACCGGTTGGAAGCATTGCATTTAGACAACGTTGTTTGTTATATTCACCTACTACAATCATACTATGCCATTTTTTTCATTATTGTTAATGCTGCATAAATTTGAATTTATTGGAGACATGATTTGGATGCAAAAAAAGACAACTGAGACTGTGTGAATCCAAAATGTTTACTACAGTTTCGGGGTACTGCTACTTTAAGAGGACAAGCTGTGTTATATCTCCAATTGGATTATACCGTGATTATTCTGTCTTGCAATGTCACATTCACAGGAATAATGCTTATCATGAACAGCCATAAGTTTTCATCTCTCTCTCTCTCTCTCTCTGTATGTTTTTGATTTTTAACGTAGTTTAAAAGATGTTCTGTTACATCGCTACGATGTCTGCAGTGTGACAGTTTACAGTAATGTCGAGCACTGGGACAGCATGCCGCAGACATGTAGCATGATGTCCCATCCAGTCACATTATTCCGTCACCGGACCGACCAGTCGTAATACTAACCTATTAATGCTGAGCACCTATCCAAGCAGCTGTTAGTACCATTTTTATATGTCTTTGGTATAATCATTTTCTATAAAAACGGATTTAATGTGTTCATTCATTATGACACAGAGTTATTTTAATGAATATTGCGAGATTAATTGGGATGCATATACAAAATATTTTCCTGCACTGGCATCAGATTCTAATTCACCGTTATCAATTTCTGGATATGGCAATCAATTTTAATTTCTGGATATGGCCAACTTTCAAGAAATATATTTGACTTCGGTGTAAACAAATGACGTACTTTGCCAGGGATTAGAAATACGCTTCAAACTTTTGAGAGCATCTTACTTCTGCAATAACAACAAATTGAAGAGATTTTGAAAACAATGTATTCCATGTTATTGTTTTATTCATTTAAGTATAAAATACTATACAAATATTTAATTCAATTGTAGTTTAAAAGTTTAAAAATGCGTTCGTTTTTCGCTTATGAAAAATATTACAACTAGGTCAAACGTATCTAACATCTATGATGAGTATGGTAAGTGATTATTTATGTTCGAACATAGTATTTGTAGCATATGAATCACTACAAAACAGCCACACTGGAGTACATGCAACTAAAGTTCATTGTTGTTATTCATGTTGATACAGATACGGAAATATCACATCAGGACAATGTTAATATTGATTTCTGTTATTATATTGATGGATCTAGCAAGACAGAAAGAGGCGATTCAACACAAAGTAAACCGTTGCTAAAGTTTATTTATCCAAAAGTAAATATGATTGTCAGAACTTTGCAAATCAGCAGTCGCCGATATAATACAAATATAAAATAGTATGTAACATCGATAGACCTTTTGTTTTGTAAAACTGTTTATACAATTACGAACATGTCACTTTCAAGCTGTCTGTTTTTGGGGTGATTAATTCAATACAATAGGCCCAGGTTGACCGTGTGGTCAAAGCCTCTCGCTCTTAGAGATCAACGACATTTCAGGTCTGTAAGATTGGGTTCGGTTGGAGTGGCTGTGTGGTGAAAAAGTTTACCCGTAGATTCCAGTGGCTCATCCCTAGATTTTTACGGACTATTTCTCCACCATATATACTGGCAGCCATTTATATCAACAACAGCAATAACAACAAAAACAATTTAATAGAGATTTGCGAACGTGCCCGTCATATTCAATGTCATACCTCATAATTTCTGAGTAACGGAAATACACATGCATATTATCTCTCTCTCTCTCTCTCTCTCTCTCTATATATATATATATATATATATATATATCTATATATATATATATATATATATATATATATATATATATATATATATATATATATATATATATATATATTGCTTGTCCTACTAACTTCAATTAAAAACCGATCCCAGAGCTCCATCGTAAAACTAATGGGCTTTAAAAAACATTAACTAAAGTCTTTATCATGCTTTTTCGGTGGTAGGAATGACATAATTTAAATAGCAATTATACAGTAATTTTGTACTAGCTGTAAAATCCTTGTCAATAACTACAAGACCCATCCATTACCCACACCCAAATAATTTCTTCCTTACATTTGTTAATATATTTACTGCAAAAGATCACTCTTTGTTAAACAATTTGATAGTAAACATCGGCAACACCTCAATACAAATTTTAAAAAGCAAACCTAGTAATATTTTCATTTAACAAAATCTATAGCTTTAAACCAATATTTTAATCTTTTAAAAATGTATGACTAAATCAGCAAAACCTATTCCAAAACTTGGTGTTTCACCAACTGTGGATTCCTTACCTTATATTCGTTGATCCATTGTCCTCAATTTGAATCAATCAATTTCATTTTATACACGAAAATCCTTATATGATATAATTATAGATTTGTCCCAATACGATACTACGAGTCCACATTGAGTCATCATTCTGTCTGTGGTAGACGAAGATACTTGATATTACAAAAAGACCACATGGAGAAGCGTCTTAACTAAGATTACTCTTTAAAACATTAATCTCTAACGATAATGAAAATCTTTATCCAAGTTTATGATATGTTTTCTATTGCGCACTTCAATCTTCTATTGTGCTTACAAGTTTGCAATGAGACACTGAAGATGCAATAAATTCACAACCGACTCAATGGCGAGCTCTCATGCAGACTCTGGATTTTGTAAGATATGGATTACACTAAATATTGATTTGTCGAATCCGCACCAGTAACTTTCATTGCGTGACGTTCGTCATTGATTAGGTGCAGATGGAACAGTGAATACAATTGTTTTAAAATTTTATTCATATCTGCGGCGCACCCTGATTAATACAGCATTAGTTTGCAATTCACGGAATGTTTCCAAGAATAGCGGCTGATTGCATTGCGGGGAGTATTGCACAAGAAGGAATGCCATTTTAAAATTGCCTACACTTACATTTCCTTAAGTATCAGTTTCAAAACTTTTGAAATAATGCATTTACAAAATAGTTGTTTTAGGATAAGCGAGCTGTGAAAACGTAAGAAGTAGTCTTTTTAGTTATATTGCTTATATATATATATATATATATATATATATATATATATAGTTTGGTCTTTCATAGATGGAATTAAAAAAGCATAAGCGGTTGGGGGGTGGGGGTGGAACACTCTTGATGTAGAGAGAAAACAGAGACATGAAAGAGCATCGATACGAAACAAACTAATAATACACACATGGCAGACTAGGAAAACAACATTAAAGTTTTCATTATTTATGAACCGGTATTATGCTCTTTTGAAGTCAATTTTGCTCTGATCTAAGTGGAAACCTAATAAAATTGTAAATATACACCGTTACCAGCATATAATATTTATACTTACGCTTCACAGGGTACAATAACACGGTCAGCATATGTAAAGGGTATGAGTGATACCTAATGTATGTAATTCGACCAAAACTGTCAACATCAGGTACATACCAAAGATATGAATGTTGTTTCTAGGTGCGAAACAAAATATCCATATTCATCCAGCAAAGCCGTCGAAATAAGGCGAACTTCAATTAATTCGTCAATATATAAATCTGTAAACGTGACAGTTTCTAGATTTTTTAATTCCTGTTATTTTAAAAAATATGACATGACAATGCAGATATGCTCAAAAATACAATAAGTGAAAAATCTATATGGATTTGTGTCGTTTGTTTAAACAACGTTTACATGATATCGTTTTAATAGCTGGTTAAATTTGTAATCTGTCAGGGTTTAGATTAATAATGCTAAAAACAGAATAGCATATAATTAGTCATAAATGGCAAAACAAACTGCTTAACAATTCCAACGTATACGTTTGGGTCAGTGGTCTTATGCTCAGACTATTAGCTATACGATTATCTAAATCATTCCATTTACGTATAAGTAAATATAGATTCTCTTAAGACTGTCTCAAGCGTATTTTATTATATGCTAGTCTACTATTTAGAGTATATCTAACTTATTTCAGACTGTCTAATTTGGTGTCTGTAATCTTACATTCTTGTTATCCTCCTCCGCACCGCGCGTTTCCAAATACAGCCTAAATTACTCTGCAGTGAGTTTGTGGTAAATTAAGTGTAAGTTTCATGTTATCTCAATGTTATCCATTACTGCGTCTGACATTTCGACAGTCTAAAGAATATATGGAGTCTTTTATTGACTTGGTCTAGAAAATGACATGGTAATACATTTTAAGGAACGACAGTGTGATTAACGAGACCTACAACTGTTAGGTATGGTTTGGAATTTAGATAAACGAGGCTGAGGTAGGGAAGAGTAGGCGGGGATAGTGTTGGAGTGGGAGGGGGTATTTAACATTTATCTTTAACGTTTCAAGATGTAGATTTTGTTAAATATAATACGTAGAATATTTAGAATACATATCACATGCACACAAAAAGCATCAAATGAAACAGAAAACAACGAAAACAAATTTGCTATTTAATGGTTACGTGTAATGGATAATAATTTTTTATTGATGTCAGCGAAGTATAAAAATAAAATTAAATGAGCGATTGGAGAACGATTTAAATGCCGATTGTTCTTAATGCGAGTTTTATTTGTGTTCTCGTGGATTGTTTAGGCAAATAATGATAATCTATATAGTACATATTAATCAGAACCAATAATAACAAAAGCATTTTTCTTCAATTCCGTAGACAGGAACATGAAATCGACCCTAGACTCTTCTGTGAATGCCTTGATCAAACGTAATTATTAGGTTTTAGCAAAGCAGTACAGAGCAACATCTCTGTACCAGTCGCCTATTGCAATGACACAATTTAAACCCGAGGAAAGGCTGGTAACTTAACGTAGGGAATGGATACAGCAAAATTACTTTGGGAAAACAGGATGTTATATACATATTCTAGGCAGTTTTCTAAAGGAATCGAGCTTTATATCAGGTCGAACTGTGTTCCATATATAATGCCTTATTTCATAATATGTATTTGTATCTCAGTGGACCGGGCGGAATATTCCAAATACACTATCTGTATCAAACTCCTAGACTAGAAGCAACTTTCTTTACCAAGCCATGATTTAATTCATTGGTATTCGTATCATGCATTTAAAATTCAAATATCTCATTTTAAATACGGAAAGGATCGTAGTCAGATATTATTAGTTTCCTTGTATACGTGTTATCTAAAAGATTCAAACTGACTCTGACATTATTGATTCCCTTATCAGCTGACGTGTGCATTGGTGAAGGTTTTATATTAAGAGTGATATTATGCATGCCATTACGTACATATTCTTAAAGTCTTCAAGCACACATATGTGATGAATCAACATGAAACACGAATACAATAAAGAAATAATTAGAGTCAGAGGATGGAATATTTAGGTTTATTATTGTACGTCTTCAGTTTTATTTTCTCAATCCATATCTTACAATATATTCTAAAGATAACCGTGAACGAATTAGATACATATTCCCAGAAGGAATAATGACAGCATACTCTGACATTTTGTATAGTGTTTTGCAGAATAAGTAGTATGCATGGCCAGTAATCGTTGTGCAACAAAATGTTAAACTATTGATCAAGCATAAATTTACTATTGGCATCAACATGCCACATTTTACTTCTTATTTGGACAAATATTTCTCAAAACAAAGCTAAACGCATATCAGTGAAGTTACATATACTTTGTGAATACAATGTCCTATATGTCTTTCTCTTCAACTATCAACTAAAGTTTCAGCATGGGTTGTTTGTTTTTTTTCTTCTTTCATTTCTCCAAAAATGTCATAATATCTTACGAAGGATTATCTTTGACCCCTGCAAGTCCACCCGCATAAAGAATATTGTTTTGTTTGAGAGTTTCCTATTTATTTATGTGTATATATACAATTTTGAGTGTACTTATATTCTTGTTTTATCGGTCAAAAGTGCACGTATTTATGATAAAAATTGTTTCTTTTCCCGTCCCTTACGTCCAATATATATGATGTTTCAAAATTAGGTTTTCTGTAGTGGGTTAACGCAAGCATTCAATCTAAAACTTATGTTAATGTTTTATGGCTTACTATTTTATAACAAAAGGCATCGCCTTGTATAAATATTGTATCTGCATTTTAGGTCTAACACATGTCAGTGCATATATGGTCTGGACAAATAAGGATGATATTGAAGAAATGATTTCAATAGAGGACAGATGTTCCATGTTTAAAATACCGTAACAATTCATGTATGCGTGATATGTGATACTTCAGATTATATAAACTGGAAATGTCTGCCTTTTCATTCTGAAAGAATTCTTTCCTAATTTGCTTTGGGATCAAAATTGCTTATTATCGATCTTCCGTCGATCCTTTTAAAATCTTATTAGTCTCTGATTAGCATCTATAAAACTCTGTGATTGATTAAACTTAATTTTCTGTCAAAACTAATTAGTATGTATCCTTTTTCGTTCCGTCTTTTCTTTTCATCACAAATTATGTACAGAAGCAAAGAAGCATCATAGTTGTTCTTTTGATGCACTCCCAACCATAATAATGCAAATCACATATCATCAATCGATAGGATTACATAACAAAAACCTAACGTGTTCATCAATCTTCAACAATTTTGAAGTGTTTGTACTTCGCAAAATGGGGCTGCAATTAAATGAAATATGCGCAAATAGGTTTGAATTTCAAGGTTTAATGTTATACAGGATTTCTGCAAATAATATCGAACAGTGCTCCTGGTAAAATCTTCAATTTCCCGAGCAAAAAGCAAGGTGTGATTTAAAGAAAATGTGCAACTAGCAGCAGAATACAAAAATCTCAAAGCCCTCCATTTGCTCTAGTATTTTCATTTATGTTCTGCAAAGGTTAGATACTTTCGTGAGAAAGATTTCCGTTTGTCAAACATTTATCATTGTAATACAATAATATGCACATCACATTCGGATGTTAATTGTCATTTGTCTTCGGATTGTTGTGTATGATTTATTTTTAAAACATGTTTCTTTATTGCGCAGATGTTTCTTTTAAGTCTGATTCCATCAGATTGTCAATTGAATATTGTTTTAATTCGTTAAAAATAGCAACCGCGCCGACTATAATCGCTTATGAATTAAGTTTACACTTGACGGTGTCAGTTATTGACCTCCATAGATTTTTTTGTTCGACAAAAGAAGAATGCTGAATAGGAAATGGGGTTATTTTCAAGTTTCGTCTAGAATTATATGCCTTGTTTAATATGTAAGGTGATTGATCTGACACACTTGTGTACTTTGTATATTCTGCAAAGAGATATAGTGACGGACTAGAATATAGATCCTTATATTCCGTTTGCTGTATTGCGTCTGACAGAATTTGCGTCTCAATAATGGAAAACCGCAATATCATCTCTCTTCTATTTGCTGGTAAAATAGATCAATTTCAACGCGATACATCAGCACTATGTCTTAATGGCACATGCCCAGTTAATGGGTATACATTTTAGCTCTCAATATTGAAGTAGAACAGCCGCAATAGATTATTCTAGAACGCACCTGGTTAATAGAATCACTTTAGACCAGTCATATGAAAGTTTAATCTTTCATTTATTCATTCATGTTTTCTATATGTTCACCATTCTCCTCAATTTAGTGCGACAATCATTCACCATAAATAATTTATATGCGTTTCTCTACGTCCAATTTGTTTGGAAAAGTGGAGGTAAGATGAAATTGGAAACAAATAGATCCTCTATTGATCATAGCTCACAAAAGGGAACCCTCGACATACACTTATCCAGCACTAAGCCTCAAATAATTTTATTAGCTTCATCTTTAAGCCATAAAGTTGGGTTATGTGACTTATGCTCACTTTTCGCAAAATTAAGAGTGGAGTGACTCGTGTTTCCTGTTCTGTGACTACATTGCATAGTTAGTTCATGATGTTTCCAAGTTTAGTTGGCTGCAAATTTCCATATGTTGGGTATTTTTAAATAGATTTAAGATATCTGTATACATCAGAGACATATGTAAATTATGATTAGGTAAAGTGTACAACCGCTCATTGAATTTGCACATATTTAATCAATTTGCCACTAGCAAATAGGGATGTCAGCGCCGGTCATTACTACTTTCTTGCAGTGTTTTTCTTGATGTGTCAAAACAAATAATTCCTGAATGTTTATTGTGGTATACACTTTTGCAAAGGTTTATAATTTCAACCATCAGGACATATTGGCATTCAATCATATATTTTTTTATTCAACATTTCAAGTTTTGGCGAAATGTTATAGCTGGGGCAGTCATGCAAGATCATGAAGCTACCGCTCCATTATTTATTAGCAAATTGCAGTTTGACAACCATAAAATAGACATGAAGACATTCATATAATGCGAATAAGCAGTTTCCTAACTGTAAAGGCGGTATGGTGTTTTGGTATTATTATCAACTGAATAATAGTGCGTTCCCTTTAGCAAACAAACTCGCACCAAGTTTCGTAGTATGTATTTCTGTACTTGTAAATATATAGTTGTCTGTGTTTATCATAAAGTTAACCCAGTTATATAAATAACAAATGACATTAAAGTTACATTCACCTTCCATCAGATGTTCGTTATTGTTGGTATTTCAGTATTGTCTTATGTTAACACATTAGAATGCATGACTCATTTTTATTTGTGTTATTTTGTGTTAGGCACGGGGTTTGGTTGGTAGATGTTGACTATAGCCATTTTTGGCTTGATAAAATGGTCAACGAACTCTCAATATACCGCATTTAAAACTTGACATAAGTCCTGATGTTTGCAACAATTCGCATTACGTCAACAATGGTCTGTGTATTTTTTATGTATGGGTGTACAACAGTGTTCCCCAACATCAGGAAAAGCACGACTCAACCTAAAATACATTCGTCCCTCTCTACAATATATGGTCGTTTTCCTTTTTCAAACACGTTCAAATGTAGTTCACACACATTTTAAATCTTTATATCGATCTAGTATTTTAAATGTTTCCCTCTTAATGACCACATGATGCGTGGTTCTGGTTATACAAACAAGATGTAATTTACATTACAGATATTATTCAAGGCACAGAGGACCCCGTTTGGAGAATATAGACAAGAACAGAAATTCTAGTTCTTAAATGAATGCTTGACACGAGACAGCGATCATATTAAATGCTCAAAGCAATATCCATATTAACCAAGTATGTTTAAAACAAAATGCACAAAACACTTAGCGAAACAATGGTTTGAACGCAAACTGGATCATATACTGATACCGTACAAAGCGTGACGTCACAGATGATATCTGGTGACTGATTGCAGCATACGCTGTTTTCGTTCTGGTCAATTAACCACTTAGAGATTGTATCAGTAATTGTACAATAATTTATATCATGCATAAATGTAGAGATAAAAATGTTAATGATGTAATGTTAATAAAGTGTTGTAGTAAAGATTAATTAAAATTGTATTGGGGAAATTTTAGAGCTAGCTCTTTCGAGTTCCTTCCATTGAGTTAGTTTCAGATAAACGTGATAAATCTGTACACACTGCACACACAATTGATATTCAAAGTAATCAATAATTGCAATTTTGTCATTATTGTTATTATTATTATTATTATTATTATTATTATTATTTTACATTTGCCTATAGCATTAAATCTGACCTCATTCAATAAGACCAGGAATGTGCCATTTCTTATTGAATTGTAGGTTAAGTGCGTGAATTAAACAACACGTACATATGTACACAACATAATCTTTTTAAAATATTGTAGTTGTTGTTATCCGCTTAAGGTTCATCTTTTAAAAACAAATTATCTTCCCTTAATTTTATATACCTCTCCGTCCTTAAGTGCAAGCAAAGAATGATGTTTAAGTTGAAATGGACATTACTTGAAGACATTTATAGATGTATTCATGATTAAAAAAGAATGTAAGTGAACTGAATAAAGTATTATTTAATTACTTACTTTCATAGATGAATGAATATAAACATAAAAACCGGTAGACATATGAACATATGCAGGCTATACTTGTCATCTGTTATGTTTAGTCTTAGTACTTGACGATAATATAGTTCAAATATTAACAATGGTCAATGTCTTTTCCGGTAAATAATACGTTTTGTCGTTTGATGTATTGTATTCGTGTCCTGTCCAATAGTGAAAACCTAATAGTGCTTTTCCATCAAGCTTGTCAAAGTCAATTGAATCGAGTCCCCCATTGAAACCATCTGAACAAATGGTTTTAGTCCATGCAAATAATTACCTTTTTCATATCTATTGATGCAGTCTATCCATGGCAATACATAAACATCGCTATTATTCCGGCAAAGACACAAGGTGTTCATAATGTTGATGTAAGGCTGTGATTTGGTGATGTGGGAATAGAGGAAGGTTGGTTACAAATTACAGATGAACATGAGTTTAACAGTCCTCTTTTCGAAAGAAAAATATATATAACAAATTGCACATATGCACATTGACCATAACATCATGACAAACAAATATTGTTATTTTTACAAAGATAATATGTAACATTTTTAAAACGTTGCACCAATATTGTGATTAATGTGACGCTGTCAGAAAGAGCAATTGCTGTTTCGTAGTTGTTTTCATTTTTATTTCAAACAGAAAAAACTGAATGGCGGTTACAGTTTTTGTCTGAAAATATTTTATTCGTCCGCGTCTAAGGTTATAGACTTAATGTGCAATCATATTAGGTCATTTTGTTTTAATAATATACGAATCGAAGTGTGTATCTCTTCCTGTTCCGGTAGCAAATAATTTGTGCCGCCGACGATGGATCATCTGCTATTTTCAATCTTCAAGGAATTATACTGATACATTAATCAATAATTCGCATTTTTTATTGTTGTAGAAAGAAACTTTTATATTATTAGTGATTCGGTTTCGGCTGATAGCTGTATCATGCCTGTTGACATATTCACGCATATGTAAACAGATTGCCATGTGGCGGTTTAATTTCCAAAGAAAGTACATGAGGTCTATGATACAAAGTCTTCAGCATATTCTTATAGCCTTTACCTGACTCATATTAAATAAGTTATGTTGACACATTTGGGTTTGGGGTTGGCTGGGTTGTAAAAACATGTGGGAATCTATCTGTATTAACGTAATAAAATGTTTCGAGTTAACGGGTTTTGATTGCGTATGCGCGTACCTCAAAAAAGTAAGATTTATCGTTCTTGACCACACTATATTTGTAAAAGCAAGTCTAATAAAATGTCTATAAATTACAACCGAAATTAACGGAACTTTATGTTTAGGCAAATTTATGCATACAGATATGCAAATATATAAAATAAGAAATGCACATCAAAAGTAAATTAAAGTTTCATAATTACAGGTGTGAATGAGCCATATAATTTCGATAATATTTATATATTTATGCATTGTTTATTTATTTATTTATATATTATTATTATTATTATTATTATTATTATTATTATTATTATGTTAATTGAAAAGACTGGCAATGTTTCAGTGATAACTATGTACATAAGGTTTTTGTGAGTATTAAACACAGCATACATGAATAACAAATGTTATCAACTACACAGTCTATTTGCTAACAACTAACATGAATAATCTAGGCCCAAGTTTATTTGGGGATGGTGATGGGACAAAATGCGTGATTGCGGGATGCATAACAATTTATATAGAAGTAGGTGGAATAGTCAACCGAATGTGAAACGAAAGTGGTCATTATTTGTAAACAAGGCCTATCATTATTTCTTTTTAAATGTCTTCCTTATACTGAATTGATTATTTTGTTCATGACAAATTAAAACTTAGCTGATGCTGCAGAATGACTGTATAAAGGAGCAATACATTTAAAGCAATGTTAAATTTTAAACTAGCTGGCTTTCAACTGCGCAAATTTGTGCAAAGGTTTCGTGATTTGTGCACTCGTTTGCTCTGGCATCTTGAATTTACTCCTTTTGCTGTGGTCAAATGGCTTTGTTTGTTCAAATGAAAACTGTGCAGATGTAACATCCTATATGGCGACACTTTAACCTCTGCAGGAGGGTATGTATGTATGTATGTATGTATGTATGTATGCATATATATATATATTTTTTTTTTCTTTGATGCTGGAAATTTTTGTTCTTTGCCCCACCCTCATTTTTGTGGCTTCCAGAAATGTAGCAAGCTCTATTTGCTGTATTTCTGTTTATGGCGGTTGCAGCCTCAAAAATATTCTGTATTATACTCTAGGTATCATTTTTCAATTTCTTGCATGTTTACTCTATAGATTTTGCTCAAACAGTTAGGTTATGCTGTAAATAGATAGTAAATATTTGTTTCACTAATATCATTTATGTTCAATACAAAGCTACGAAAGTGACCAGCATCAAACACAACTTTTGTCTTTGTTTTAATTACGCACCCATATACTTTGACTTTGTAATATTTGCACGACTGACCTAGAGATTTCTGTCTTTTTACTCTGTCTTCCTCTCGACTCTATCGATGTCGGAAAGAGTAGGCTGGTGTATGCACATTTCATTTTGAAATCTCATCAAACAAGGTAATAATACACGACCCTGTGTTTTCGTGCATTTTATTTCTGACAATAACTTGCACCCCTCTTCTACATGTGAAAGAATACATCACATATTTATATATATATACGTTTATAAAAGGTACGACCAGATGTTCTAAGCAACGGATTATATAATGATGCATGTCGATGCAAAGATCACGACTAGCTTGCCATCTCACCTTTACCACTAATTTCGAGAAGACACATTTTATTTTCATCGAAGATGTGATGGTGCTGTGTACAATACATGCATGCTATAAAGTGCGCATGTTAAAAAAGTGATCTCTTGAGTATTTTGTCACATCATATTTATGCAATTTATCAGTATCAACACAATCATGAATTCGAAGATCTCTTCGTCTAGATTTATTTGGCAGGTAGATTGTATTTCAGGATGGTTAACTTTACTAGTATACTAATAATCCTTATAGGTGATCAGCTGTTCTTCTAGAATAATTGTCAGACAACGGACATGTTTACATTCTCTTCTGCATACTTGAATATACCTAATTATAGCACTGCTCAAACAATACACAAGCTTTAGACCAATATGTAATACCAGCGAGTGGAACTTAAAACCCGAACTGCGACATCTTGCAACTACATATTCTCGAAACGTGTACTCGTTACATTTCATTTCTACCTCTATCGGCTTTGGTCTATACAATTTCAGGTTAAATTTATACTGCCGTTGTTTTGTAGTTTGGACTAATAATCTGAGCCATGTAACAATAATGAGTGACTGAGAAAAGGACCAAATACAACTCCAGCTGGCATGAAATCCTTGTAACGTTACACTCGTGAGGTCATCGTACTGCTTATTTGTTAACAACCTTACCATATATGCATTGTTTAATCGAATCACAGCTGTGTCCTCTGTCGGGAACAAAAGGATAGCTAATTCACATCAAGACCATGCCCATAGTGGCAATCGCATTAGATAACAGTTGCTGATGTTAGAGGGTTTTGTTATGTCTTGATACAGGCTGACACTGCGCTTCCAGTCTGTCAAAAAGTTAATCTTTTTTCTAATCGAAACAAGATAAATTTCGTCTGTACAACAGCTTCATATTTCTGAATACCAATATTTGACTATTTCATGGGAATAACCACCTTTCTTTTAATTACACCGAAATCAAACGTGAATTCAATATCTCGATGGAGTAAGTTTATACGTCAGCTAATTGTGCTAAAGAAACGTTATTGCATGTAATAAAAGTCTCTGAGGAAATTATTAATATATGTTAATTGATAAGTGTTTAGTTATATTGTGAACCTTTACTGTTAGATGCATTCCGTAGTTAGCAGCATTTAAACATACACAGAATTTTTGACATTTGTGTTTGTTCACCACTTCGGTTTACACAGAAAGACAACTTCACAACAAATTCCGCTCATTTCATTCAAGTTACTACTGTCTGTAAAAGATGCAAATAACTTATGCTGATTTTTTTTACACTGTTAATAAATATACATGAATTAAAATATACTAGTTTCATGTCTAGATGGGTAGTTTGAGACTATGTTAAGTAAGATGTTTTGCCAATGAATCTTCTATATCACTTATATTACACACAACGTTCTATATATTTTACGATGTCCACCATCTTTGTTTTGGAGGCAATGGCAATTTATATATTGTAGGCACCTCCAGTGTGTCGTATCTTTGGTTTGCATGCTTTTGATGCTCCAGATCACATACAGAAAGAGTTTCATGTACAGATTAATATTCTGAGACTATGGTAACAACGACGTATTACAAAACAAATGTTCTGTATGACTGATATTATGTACAACGTTAAATGTATTTCACAATGTCCGCCATCTTTGTTTTGGAGGCAATTTATGTATTGGACAATGCAACCGGGTAGTGCATGTTCTAGTTTTCCAACACCAGAAACATTTTTTTGGAGGGCAATGTTTACTGTTTATACGCGTGGCACAACTATTTTAGTGTTTGATCATACGTTTGTAATTAAGAGTGTAATAATATAATTAGCATTCAATATTTGTTTTAAATCTTAATATTTTAACGATGTTCAATATTTATTGAGTCTGAAATACTTATTAGCACTATGTACTATTTTGGCGGAGTGTTATACTGTGTAGTAATTCCGAAGGTTATAAATACGGTGTTATCGGGTTCGTATTCACATGCAATACATAATGTATAATCGGCTTCCAAAAGTGATAGGAAATGTTTTCATTGTCTAAGTAGAAATTAACTGGAAATACTCATATTAGAAAATACACATTCATTTCTGCAATATAAAAATTAATAATAAATTCATGTACTAAGGAAAATCAAGGCCAAAGATAAAGCGTTGAGAACTCTTACATAGGGATATAGTGCCTCCATAACGATATTTCAGTTCATTTTCATGCCTTTATATTTTTATCGTAACAAAAATGGTCACCCGTTTCGCCTGCTAATTATATTTTTTTGAATCCGGGATTTTAAATGTTACCCCTATAAATGTTCTTAAATTATTATAGTAAATTATATTTCATCAATATTATTTTTAATGCAAATTGATGCGACTGTTGGCTATAATTATATGTACACTCTGTTATATTATATTGACTAGGAAGAATATATATTAATTATATTATATTAATGTGTTTATTGACATTTCAAGACTGAAATTAATTCTCTACTTTTCGCATGCAGATTTTATGTTGTTTATATACTTAGATGAATACTTTCCTCACATATAAGTAGCTAGTGTAAGATCCCATTATTTCTACAGGGATTTTGTCTGTTATCAGGTTACTTTCTATGTACTACCATTACATTATAATATTGCAAGCAATTTAAGGATTACCGAAGTTTCGAAACAGGAATACATTTTCTAAATATAAGTGACCTTGGCTGATAGATTAAACCGGGGTGAGCACGTTACAGTATATTATGAACATGTTTGAGCCTATCAATCGTAAGATAGTCTAGGAGTTTCTAAATGTCTGAATGTATGACTAATTTACTAGATATTATTAAAAATACAGAGTAAAATGAAGGACATAGATAAGAGGCTCCCATAGTGTATCAATTCCTTGAAATGGAGAAATTTGGTGAATTCACTTTTCAGATATCGAAGCGTCCTAGATATATTATTGCTCGGTAATTGCACTATGTAATTGGAAGTGCACTATGTAATTGTAAGTGCACTACGTAATTGTAAGTGCACTATGTTAATAATTTATGCACATGCAGAAATTTAATGATGAAAATCGTTTTCCTTTCAAAAGTTTCAAAACATCAGATTTATATGAGGTTTCGTTGCATGGCTCTGCCAACACACATACGATGTAACTAGTTTGCATACCTTCTGATGTATCTAAATTATGAGATATGCTGCATAACACTGAATTTCTTTCGTTGTTCAATTGGATGAAAACGAAACACGACTGCAGTGTTGGAAATAGAGAGTGTTTTCTCTACCGTGGGGTACTTGCTTAAATGTATGCCTTCCAGTTTGATGGGATAATGATCATTTAATTAGGCAATTTCGCCATCACTGGAATTAAGCGTTCTCTGTCTTGACACAAAGTTTCATATTTCTTAACCATGTTTTATGTGAAAAGTGTTTGCTTTCTCCAATCAATATGACACAGAGAGATATGTTAATTGATAAAATGAGATTGCCCCATTCAATATGACACGGAGAGCTATGCTAATAGATATATTGGAATTGTTCCATTCAATATGACACTGAAAGCTATGCTAATTGATATAGTGAGATTTATCCATTCAATATGACACAGAGAGCTATGCTAATTGATATAATGAGATTGCTTCATTCAATATGACACAGATTGCTCTGCTAATGGAGATATCGGAATCGCTCCATTCAATATTACACGGAGTGTGATGCCAATTTATATATTGAGATTGATGGTATGGTTATTGCTGTAGAAATTTACAAAAGATTTGGCTGTAACGCCATCGAACACTACATTCACAGACCCCAAGAAAGGAAAAGTCCTTCGTCAATTGCAAACTAAGAAACAAACGAGTTAATTGCAAAATGTTTACCGCGGTGTAAAGAGAACCAATACATATTTAGCTTGCTATTTCTGGATATGGCCAGTGAGTTCCAAAATATATTATATTTCGACTTCGTGCACACAATTGATATAATTTACTAAACCACTTTATTGAGCGATTAAAATTATCTATTTTAACCTGCAGTGCGTAAAGTACTCCCAATAAGAAATGAAGTTGTTAGTACGAAATGACGCCATTTTTTACGATATTTCGCTATTAAAATTTTTTAAGTATTTAGGGAAATTATACAATTAGTCTTGATAATATAAACAATACTGTAGTTTTACAAATGTATTTATAACTTGCTCAAACATATCAAATAATCTTCATTCTGTGATGAGAAAGGCATGTGAGTATTTGTGGCTGAATCACATCTTTGTAGCCTGTAAAAGTGTACGACCCTCGACTAAACATTTCAATTGTATTTCAGTGCTAATACATATACATAGACAGCAAATTTATGTTTTGCTACTAGGTGTATATTTTGTCATTATTTCTAAATTTCCTTTCTAACCGGCCCAAGTACATTGCTATATTATTGGTTCCTAAAACTTTCGCTGCATTCAAGAACGAAAGAAATATATATGATTCAACCGGTCGCAATGCCATTGACACTGGGAATTCCAGCCAACTCATTTAAATGCAATTATTCTTTGAGAATGGAACATAATAAATGTGTATTGTGTACAGGTTCGTGCCAAACAAAAGTACAAAAGTCTTGGTGTATCGTTTCTTGTAAACGCAATGAACATTATAAACAATTTACAACATTAAATCAAATAAATTGTGGCAAATAACTAGCGAGATTATAGAGGAATGGACTTGAATTGTTTACGAAATGTGCATTTACGTTTAAGTATCTTCCAAACCCTTGAAATAAATATTTCTTCCAAAAATATAGAACGTGCAACGTTTATGTCAAAAAACAAAATATTTGCAGCAACAAACTTTCTAACGAATGGCATGTCACGTTGAAAAAAGTTCGTTAAAGTAGGATTCGTGGAGGCAATGAAACATGTATGACTATCAATCATTATTGCGAGATAGACAATGTTATATGACGCATTACTGGTTTCTCAACTATTTGATGATGTCATGATATTGTAATGCACACAACAGAGCTCTTAATTGTTCCAACCACACACCAAACTAACAGCGAAAACAAAACGCAAACATCCATTTAATGTTCAACGATGGCAGGAGCTAAGGGGAGTAAAATCAATAATGTTCACTTTAATCCAGTGTAGGTCAAAAAGAGACAGAATAGACATCCTTCTTATACAGCAAGAGACTGTTATTTGCATAAGAAATGCCTATTTAGTCGGTACACTTATACAGCGATTGTTTGTCATATAAATCAACATATCTATTAACTTGGCATCATACAGGGCAAATGCTTTTAATCTTGCGCTACGTTTTGAACTACATTGAGAACATACGTCAATGGAAAAACTATTCAGAGGGCATTAACTTCAGCCATTTAATTTCGGGAATTTGGTGAGAGTTGTTGTATAGGAAAAGTGACTTTTATTTGATTAGTATTGGTCCACACAATGCAAGACACATTTACATGGTTGCTTTCGTCAAGTCGAAACTTCATGCCAGATTTAATGACCTCGCAAGCAAAATGGTATTATATGGAATGATAAACATTATATCAATCTAAAGTTAAATGGCTCAGATAAATCTCACAGTCATTTTAAGAGACATGACTATTATATTATGTTGATGTATGCTATTATATTAATTAATACAGTATATATATATATATATATATATATATATATATATACTATCTGGTGTGTCTACTTTCTATCTAATTTGGAATAAATGACGTTAAGAGCTTTTCTCTAAGCTAGCTTCACGAAGCATATTATAATTGATTAAATACGTTTTAATTAATTAAAATTTCATATCCTGCTGACCATAACGATATATGGGAAATGTTTTCTGTATGAACGATTGGAAACATAGATACCACTTTTATACAACTAACTAGATACCACTGAACTACAGCTACAATACTCTCGCCTAAACGTACCAGCCAGTTCTTGCCAAATTTAGTTAATATGTGCTGCAATAGTCGAAGCACTCTCTGCTTAGATATATGACATTGTGAATCGGCGTAACAAGGCAAAATCAAAATAAATATGCACATTGAAACCAAATAGTGACCTCACACCCTTTCATTTTGATATGAAACAGAATTCTACAAGTACAGCGAAAACGTATTGCAGAAGAAATGGTTTCGACAATAATGGGGAACCTTACCCCATGTTATTTGATCAGGTTTGTAAAAATGATTTTCTTAACGTTATGATCGTTGCCATATAACATATTAAATTGTCTCATTTTGATGACTCAAGTCCTCACATGGATGTTGCCATAACTGTCATATAGACCTTGCTATGCTGTGTGGTAGACAAAAGAACACGCAGTTCAAAACGTCCATGTGGAATTGTGTTTTAATTGACATTATCATTAAATTGGCAATCACGTAAACTAACGATTGGTCCCAGATAACATGCAGAAGTGACAATCATATAGTTCATTATGTGTTTGCGATTAAAAAGAAACGTTTAAATGAATAGAAGATTACATCGATGCAACTGTTGGTACTGTAAATTTAAAACTGACTCAACGTTTGAAATTATATCGTTATGATACACAAGATGAAACATGTCCGGTATAGCTGCAGGAAAGATACATATTTTTGTAATTATATACTAACATTGCATACGAATCGAAGTGTAGATGATTATTCTCGCGTGTAAGCACAAACATTCATGCAGTGTTCTTAAATTTACCTCACGTTCATAGGCTGACTATATAAATATCAGCACTTTAAGAGACCGGTATAATCGGGATGCCTTAACCTGTAAAGGTAAATAAAAAGGTTTGACAATTTTGACATTATTTGTCTATATCTGATCACAAAACCCAGTCAGACGTTGCAACCACTCTTGTCAAGGAAGTAAGAGGAAAGAACTTCAGTGACGCATATTGCGTTGAACAATTTATTTTTCCATCAAGAAATAATATTCATTCGAAAAGTGTAATGTAGCTTACATTTGTTTGTTCTGGCAAGTATACTTGTTGGTGCAAGTATAACTTAAGTAGGCGCACACAATCAAGCGTTGAAAAGTATGATGGGATATGTTATATGTACAAGTGAAAATAAATAATTGTTTAATTTGAATATGGCAATTAGTCTGCGACCTCATGTGGATGCAGACATCATAAGTGGGCAATCCGTTTTTATAAATTAAAAACAGAACAGTAAATAATGACTCATGAACGAGGTGAAACTGCAAAAGAAATATATAATATACAGTTGTAAAGCGGTCGTAACATCATATATATTAGATTTATGTGTGTTTAAATCGTAAACTTTCCGTCCAAGCAAATATATATACTCTGAACATTTTTCCCTTAAAGGAACTTTCCATTGATATATATAACGTATTTATCTTTTCCGACGATCATCCATCTGAAGTGCATCCGTTGATATTCAAGTCTATTGTTAGAGACTGTCAGAATAATGTCAGACTGTCTGTATTGATATATGTAACATGACATTTTCTGTACCTTCTTCCTCATTAAGTGTTTTACTATGTTGCCGAAAGTAATCCTCACTAAGCTGGTGGTAAATAACGTGAAGGCTTTGTCACATACAACACTAATAGTGACTGACATTTCTCAGAATCTAAGGCATATTGCGAATCATTTATTAGCGTGGTGCAGAATATTATTCAGTAATTCATGGGAAGGAATGATATTGCGATTAATCGATCCCAGAAACTTGATGTATAATTTTGAGTGGGTAAAGAATGGGAGTGGGAGATGAAGCAGAAACAGAATAAAGGCTGTCGGTATTGGTTATTAATATTAATTTACTGATTGTGTTACAACTTTGTGAGATATACAACATGTTTTATTTAAAACACAAAGCAATCAAACAAAGAACAAATCTCGCAAAAGACAACAAATGTGTTACGTAGTATTAACAAGAAATGGGCAATGCTATGTATTAATGTAAGCGTGATATAAAAATAAAATTAAATGAAACACTGGGGAACGATTTCAATGCAGAAGTATTTAATGCGAAATTTTATCCAGAATTACAGGAACATAACATACCGTTAAAAAACAGGTATTCATAATGCATGATATTTATAGCGAGTATCGTCAAGTTTTCATTTTGTTTCTAATGGGCATGAACATATTACGCACGTACGTATGAGGTAAGTGCTTAAATTGTTTCTTAAGCCAAACTAGTAAAACGACTGTCGTTTTATATTCGAAAGTAATACATACGTGGACATGCGTTTGAATTTGCTTAACTGTAATCATATATAGAAACAAACAGAAGAAGAAAAAAGTTTGTTTCAATAAATTATGCAGTCGACACTGTCTGATAATCAATCGCCAATGTGATTACCAATCTTCAACAAAGCTTAAATATTGGTATTTGACGAAATGAAGTAACGGTTGATATGTACAAATTGGCATGCATTTCAAGTTATAATTTTATATAGGATTCGTAAAATAATAAGCTATCGATGATTCCGTTAAAATCTGCAGTTACCGTTCCGAACCCATAGGTGTGATAGAAAACCCTGCAATGATAGATACATATACAACATCTCAAGTTTGATCAGATGTTCTAAGATATTCTCATATTTATATTAAATAAACGTTTAGATATTTTCTCATTATTGCCACATAAATGTGCACATACGGTTCTTAATTCTCATATTTCACATTGTGCCACATAAATATTCATATAGATTATTTGATGCTCATATATCACTTTGTCCCTCATAAACATACACATACAGTACTTGATTCTAATACATCACATTGTGCAACATGTGGTTATACGGTACTTGATTCTCGTACATCACATTTTGCCACATAAATATTCATATAGATTATTTGATGCTCATATATAATATTGTGTAACATATATAGACAAATGCAGCGTTCATATCTCTGGTGTTTATGCAAGTCTCAGGAGGAAGACGAAGCTGATGTTTTATTATTATAGATCTATGAATTAAACCGAAAAAGAAAAAGAGAAAATAGCCTCCACACCTTATGTAAGAGCATTCGGCTGGGGATTTTTGTGTCCATTTTTTCTCTCTGTTGAAATTGCATCTGTACACATTTTGTTTCTGCAGTCTGACAATACATCAATTTATCTATACAGGTGGTAATTTAGACTCGTCAAGAAATACTATATTTTGAACGATTATGTTAATACATTAAGTATACCCGCGAGCATGCTGGAAACCGAAAAAAATAAACAAAAAGAAAAGCCCTGTACTTTCACGTGCCTCTATATATTGTGACTCTAGTGATTAGTTGTGGGGGTTGGTGGGTGGTTCATTTTGATATATAATATGTTGTTGTTTTTGTTGTTGTTGTTGTTCTAGGGTTTAACGCTATTTTCAGCACAAGATAGGCTATACATGGCGGCCAGTATAACTGGTGGAGGAAGAACCCTGGAAACCCCAGGGAAGAACCACCGACCCACGAGAAGCTACTGACAGGCTTTCCCACGTACCCACGCTAGTCGAGCCTTGGATTCGAACCACCGCAGGCAGAGGTGAGATAGTAGTGATCCGGAACGGTGAGCGCTTTAGACCACTCGGCCACTCGGAGCCCCTTTTAAATATATAACGTATTTTTAATTTCACTTTCAGTGATAATATGTGACGTATTAGCCTCACCAGTGCTAATGATGTTTCGCTTTCGGTAGTTTTATTGAAATGTATGTTTTTAGCCAATATTTAATGATATATGTATCTATGTATGTATGTAAGTATGTATGTGTGTATGTATGTAGGTAGGTAGGTAGGTAGGTACGCACGCATGCAGGCACGCACGTACGTACGTATGTACGTAGGTAGGTAGGTATGTAGGTCGAGTCTAATACATAAAAAACACATTTGACATGTATCAACAGCGAATCTAGCTCCTTATTGACTTTGCCGTCAAATTTAGAAATATAATATAAGCTACATAACAATTATAACTTCGCAATACCATTGGCTGCATCTCGTTAGTGTGCCCCGTGAATGCCATTTGAATCAAACTCATCTTGTTTCTAAATGTACCTGGATGCATTGTAATACATTTCATAAAGGGTGCTGTAATAACTCGGAGATAGTACAATAAGTCCAACATAAATGATGTATTGTAATGCTTATTGTACTATGTCTGATAGATATATATATATTGTCATAACTCGAGTCTTCCACTGTCATGGGCAATGGTATATCTAGGCAAGGAAAAATACAAAATATTGATTAGCCTGTACATGAAAAACAAGGAATTTCCCTATCATACACGGTTAAAAAATACGCCATTTTTTTCACTTCTTGAACAAATGCAAAAATGTCTCTACTGTTTAACTCAAATTGGAAATAGCAACAACCAGACAAAGCGATACAAAATTGCGCAGAAGGAAGTAATAAGTAATAGGATGGTGGCGGCTTAAAAATTTAAGTTTGCAGCTTCAGTATAAGAAATGATAATGTCGATGGTTGGTATAGGATTAGTTAAAATGTGTTAGCATTGGCAAATTTGATTTTTGTGGCAATGGCAGCAACAACGTAATATTTTCTTGAGAAGCTGGAAGATGAAAGGATAATAGGAAAGAAACACTGTACCCGAGGTACATAGCAGTAGTTTTGACGTTTTGTTGTTGTCATGAAATAGGTTTGTCATTGTATTGCTATATGTTGTATATGGATTAAATGCTATTTTGGTACACACACACATACACACATATACACATACACATACATGAGAAAACGTCGGTGTACTGTTGAAAGAATGCATATAACTGAGAAAGCCATAATGTTTCTTTAATTACGTAGACAATAACAACGTTCACTAGCAAACGTTCTTTCCAAACCTATAAGTACAGTAGTTCCAAACATAATTACATTCCTAATCAATATAGATATTTGTAAAATGATATATTTCTTTAATTTACTTATCAATACATTAGAAGTATTAATGATACTCCGTAATGTTTGATTACACCAAATAATTGACAATTTCCACAATTCAGCATGGATTGAGGAAATAGATGGTTGTTCTCTGTTTCGTCTTAAATTATTCTTTAACTGACGTGGCTTATGATATTTCTCTGCCATAACCAAATAACACCCATATGTTTCTTTTTTCTGCGTAACATTCATACATTTAGCGGATATGATCATGTCACTAAGAGGTTGCCCAAAACATGTATTATAATCACTATCTTCATCGCTTTTCAAACAATTGCAGCCTGTACGGATTGGTCACTCTTAGCCCGTCATTCTGGCTTCTTGATATGAGAGCGAGCGAAATGCAGCCATGGCCCTCGAAGTACATCTATAGAAAGATGTTGATGTACTGAAAATTAGTTTAGTGAATCTGATTTTTAGAATGCTGCTTTCTTGGTTGCTGTTGGAATAGCGACAACAGTGAGATAACAAACCTGGTTTTGATGGAATAATCCCATGTGCTTGATGTAGTAAGCAAAATAAATGATTTATTGATTATGTACACAAATTAATGTCATCAATCACATTTATATAGGAAGTCAAATGGTTCTTGAATTTCTTACCTTCAAGCATTTATTTACTAAAGCTATTTGATTCTTTAATGGCTTTTGATTAGATCATTATCATCACTAATCTGCGTCAGCGCACGTACCATGTATTGTTTCAATCTTGTATGCCTCTTGATCATTTTCCAAGTCTTTGCCCACTGATAAATCTACTACAATATTTGAGAACAGTATACATTGTTATTTTGTGTATCTGGAATTTAGTAGCTAAAATACATTTCCAAATTTGAAATTAAATTCGGTGTTACTTGTTTTCTTTTATCGTAAAATCTCTCTCCCTCTCTCTCTTTCTTACTTTCTTAAAATGTGTTCTCCTCTCTATATACTCAGAATGGAATTATAATCATTTGCATTAGGAACAAGCATTACCTCTACAACATCTTAAGGAGCAGACAAATATAAACTTGGAATAAGTGTCAAGAAATGTTAAATGCACGTGCAAGGTATTTTAAAGCAGAAGATTTTGACAATTTTGTTCTTTGAATCGAAACTTTAAATAATCTCGCAAATGCTTCAATGAGTATATGAAAATAGATCCATCACTCAACCAATGTATACTTCTAATTTGGTAGCTAGTTACCTATCTTATCAAAATATAGTATGTGACATCGAATTATATCATTCATTTGTATTCGCCAGACACATATTCAAGGACGAATCTAATATCAAATAGTCTGACGATGATGGTGCCTGACATTAATTGTTTCATATTTCATGTTCTTTTTATGCACCCTGTACATATACTTTCTGGATGTTTTCTTTTGAAACGAGTATTATTAGAGAATTTGACAATATATCGGTAATTCAATATTTAATTCGTGTAGGAAAGAACATTGTAAACATTTAATTTGTTCCTTACAATTATTTGTTTACCTTATAAACGAAACAATCACAGTTAATTCAAGCTTAAAGTGTGACATTTATAGCGCGTTTACGTCAAACGATAATAGCAGCCAGTTATAATGGTAGCTGGAGATGGAGGAGCGTGAAAGGAATATTTTTAGGAATTACCTTTGTTCAGGATTTGAAGCAGTTGTGATACTGGATGCCTTAGTATGGTGATGTTGAGAATATTATTAGGAATAGTACGTGTGTCTTAGCTTCTCCAATCATGCTCTACGATAATACAATATCTCAGATGTATCCGTCACTGAATAGTACTAGTGTGTGTGTGTGTGTGTGTGTGTGTGTGTGTGTGTGTGTATGTGTACGTGTGCGTGTGTATTGTATATTTGCTTATTTTAAGCGCAATATGATATATATATATATATATATATATATATATATATATATATATATATATATATATATATATATAAACTTTAAAGGAGTTACATTTGTAAGTGGAAAACAATTTTAATTGCAAAAGGAGAAAGATAAATAAGTAGCGGATGGCATTGCGATTCTAGGTAACATCTCTTTATGATGCTAAAATTATATCTGCATTGCTTAAATGAATAAATGAAAACAATGTCAATTATATAACATATGGCATTTATAACAATTCTATTAGCATCGAATTATCAAATATATGTATGGTTCAACTGTTCATATGTTCCATGTATAATCGACATTTACAGTAGGTTGTCTGTTTAAACACTGTATCATCTATTAAGCTTCCTGTTGTTGTTGTTGACTTTCGAATGGCTTCAAGCAGACGTAGTATTATTGGGAACTCAGCCTACGAAGCATGTTAAATACAAATGCGTGCTTCAGTATCGATCCAATTGTAGAACCTATAATGCCATGAAGTTATTGAAGAGCACATGCTACGTAATTCAAATCCCAGTCGTATACTGACACTAAATTGATAGAAACCAAATAGTCAGATCATGTAATAATGTTTAATATCCATTATGTATCTTCAGATTTTTGGTCATGAACTCCCGAGAGTAAGATGAAATTATTCATATGAACCTAACACAAAAGGATTCAAACTTTCAGCAAACAAGATCCAGATGAAAATAATCGTTATGTAAAATATATTTTAGTTTTAATAGGAACCGTTCTTCGTGTGATCAATTTAAACTTAAGCAAGGAACATATACTTCTAGCTCCGTGCCTCATACAATCTAATCAAAAGGAGTTTCCATAGCGACATTTACAGTACATGCCGGGTCCCAACAGTGACAAAGCTCATTATTCTAATTATTATGACAGCTAAAGGAAGACACCCAGCATGAATTTCACTAACTAATAGTATTAAGGTTTGGTTCTTCGTTCATTGGAGAAACGTAAAATCAATAACAAGTTTGTTTTGAAGATTGAAATCCTGTCATAGGATTCTAATCCGTTACTTATAAAAGAGGTTAAATAAATGCTTAAATGGTTTCTACCAACATGTTTATGATTTTTGTACTATCCATAGCATTTACAATATTAAAATCTTTAAAATCAAACAAAAAGACGATAACAAAAATCATGGGAATGTTTTCGAAAAAAGAGAGAGAAAAACATATCCAACATTTTCGTACATATTAACTATCCACTTGGAAACTAGCTACATTTTACGTCATAGGAAGGACTTCATAGGAGTTTCAGTAGTAGTTTAGTTAAGTACGCATTATATATTTGCGCAAAAACGAATGTATCTAGTAAGCAAACTATATATTGATACACTTTACCGTACAATACCTTATATATAAACATTATCTCATAAGCAAATAATATGTCTAATATCGACATACTTATCATTCAATCATCCGGAACTCCCACAAGTTTTATTTTTTCAGATGTTAATAACTGTATGGTTAAAACATACAAAACCGTTTTGTAGTTGCAAAATGGAAGTAACTTCTATTTCCTTCGATAGTGTGTTTTCGGACTTAAAAAAAGAACATCTTTGGATATACAATGTTTGCATTTGTTAATTAGTTATAATTGGCCCAGCCCTTGTGCAATTTTTCTTTAATCTGTGTAAATGCATACGTTGTTTTATTAAATCCGGACAGAAGCAGCCTAAATTAGTCATACATAATACACAATTGTTACTTTGAGCAATGAGGGTCTGTTTGTATTTATACGGCTCAAAATATACCGTTTTAGTGCCAAATTAGTATTTTGACATGAGTGTCCTTTTTGTTTTACTTTATTAAATTAGTAAATATTCCACAAAACAAATGTCAGCAAGTTACAAACTATTGATTCTGCTTTATATACAACATGCCATTGAAGAAAAATTCAACCTAATTATATCATCGCGATTTGGGGCATGGGAGCTCTTTTTCTCTAAAACTATTGTTGGAATCGGAGAAATAAATTAGATAATTTTGATATTCGGCTAAATGGTTTGTTCATGTCGGCTAGTTTTGTAAACTGTACAACTAATGGTTAAAATTAATCAGTATTTTATTTCACGCTTTGGGAATCGTATTCTAGTGCATAGCAGCACAATAAAAATGTTTGTTTCTTCATTTATTCAAAGTTTGGATTGATCAAACTAAAATATCACAGCATGACAGCGTCAAAGAAAAAGTACTTCAGAATGTTCATACTTAATAAATTGTTTTTGTTGATAGGTGTAAAAAAAGTCAAACCGAATAAATAAAAACTAATCATTAAACTGACATTTGGACAAAATGTAGAATTAACATTGGGATGCAATATAAACAACTTTTGATAATGTGCAAAAGGTCTGTCCAATAAGTTGCAAGTCACTATTGAATCCCTAATTCCCAACAAAGGACTCCAGCAATATATTAAATTTTACTGATATGTGCCATGAATTTATATTTAATGGAATAATTGCATAATAATATTATTCATTTGATACAGTTACACAATGATCAAATCACTAGAAAGAAGACTTTGAGAGTCATTGAAAGCCCCAAATTTCTAAATAGTTAAATGCTTCTTCCAGAAAGACTTTTAATATCTGTGTTGACATGGATACGTTGCAAAAGAGTATCCAAATCTAATACGTTTCATGTGTTGTAGTGTAAAGATAGAAAACACACTACGTGTAGCATCCTTCTCAAACTACGAAACTAAGCTTGGGTGAGTCTTATCAAATCGTTGTTAGTCTATACTTGGATTGTGAAACAGGCAAGTTCAATAAGACTGTGGTAGGCAGATACATCAGATGCAAACTAGGTCATTAATAGTTTGGTAATAACTTTAATGATATGATTCAATGATTTCAACATAACAACAGAAATAATAGTCAAAATTAATAAAATACAATTGATATTCAGTATTCATATTAATATTACACAACGGATAAGGTTTACGATATTTTGTGTTGATTCATCTGAATGTAAGAACCGCAGTTAGTTTCTATACGTAGGATGGCATGCACAATGTATCTTTGAAACGCATTGTGTATAGATTGTTATGAAAACCCTTTCATTGCGCACAGGTCCCACCCACTAATTATGATGAAACCTATTGGTTAAAATAAGCAAGGTTGCGTGGATATATTAGCCGTTTTCCTATAAGCTAAATTTCATAAGTGTTCTCTGATTAACCAATGTAATATTTCCATAAATAATAATACAAATATGAGTATGAAAATTGTTCATCAGTTTCTTTGGCGTATGAAACATATATGGTTCACATATCGATTGGAGCCTCTGTTACCAAGCTGACGCAAATATTTTATAGTGGGTCATTTAAAAAAAAGATGTTATATTCATATATTTATAAACACGTAAAATTTGGATCTGCTTTTGTAAAATATTTGTTATTTTAGACTTCTTTCTGTATATTTAGATCCTCCACCCGATCTCCCGCCCAAAAACAACCACAACAAAACACGTTTTTCTGACATACAGTTAAAACGATTCAAGGAAAATAGTTAAAGCAAAGGTTCACGTAGCTTCAGCACATATGCGAACCATGAATATGCACCACTTTAACGTTTCAATAATATAAATATCTTAGCTTTCATTTGATGATGACGAAAATGATGATGATGAAGATGATATAGCCCAGGTATGCTACTAACGGTAATGAGTGTTATTATTATTGTGAGAAATAAAGCAAAAAAATTCGAGTAATGTAGACTATATACAAAAACTAGTTTGATACAAAATTTGCTTATTTAGCCTCTATAATCGACTACAATTTTAATATTCAATCAGTATTTGTAAACGTTTACATTGTAGAATTTCCCGTTTACAGGTTTTAACGCAGACTGAAAATATGTTATCAATTAATATTTGGAAACTAACTAGAAAACCTCCTGACCTACATTTCCCTTTCCATCCTCCGTACGTTTCGTTCTCTTGGTCTCCAATTTTTTAATCAGATCTGCAACATGTAATAAATGCTGATTCTACGTTTTCATAAAAATAAATGCATTGAAGTAAGACAATGAATTATGCAGGGATTTCAGTTATATATTGTAGATTTAAAAAACAATGTAATTGTCTTTATAATGCGGTTTTAGGATTTAAATTTATTTCTAGATAACTTTTTTACGCATTTGAAGAAATTATTATGCATTTGTTGTGGGGATCGTATTAGCTTGAAGGGTTTACACCAAACTAAATGGAAAAAAAGAATTATATAGATCAAGGCATATTTTGAATTTCCAAGAAAAATTTCCTCTATTAATTTTTTGAATCAACATTATTTTTGCCCTCAAAAGCCTTTGATATAAATATTTGGACCTGAGAATCCATACCATTTACAGACTTGCCTGATGCTAGTGGATACGAGAAACAAGTACATTTTTAAGATTAGAAATGAGTGATAGTAATACAAGAGTTTACGCATTATGCATCAGATGTATTTCATTGATAATACAACTAGTGTGCAAGACAACATATCACTCTTTGGCTATGAACAATTGATAGAGAGCAAGCTTGACTGAGTTGCCAAATTACCAATATCGCGAATATATATATATATATATATATATATATATATATATATATATATATATATATATATATATATATATATATATATATATATATATATAAAGTTCTTTTCATTTTGATGCTAAACAAACAGCTATGAGTGATGTGGTTCTTCATGCATCTTGTTTATTTTATTCAAATAATCAAGGTACTAATTGGGTTTCTGATATTCATCTGTCATTATTCTACATATTTAGATGAAATACAGCCCATTAGTTGTTATCTAAATTGCACAATCAGGATCATTTTTATTTTTATACTATGTACGACACAGTGCATATGAAAATTACACCATCTAAAAATTTAGTTTTATTCTGTAAAAAGTTAAATTTTACTAAAATGGCTGGAAGTTGCAAGCGACCTTTCTGGAATTAACGGAGACACACATTTCAACATTGCAATTTTAAATAAAATCCACGGGACCTTACCAAATAAACACTTTTGTTTATGTTTAGGCGTTAAAACTGCTTTCTGTTTAATGCAAGTAACATTCTAACTTGCTTAGCAAATCTCCAGGTCCAATCATAGAATGAAAATGAATGACTTTCTTAGGGGTTAAAATAGTATGCAATAATAGTTGGTAAAACGTTTAGTGCTACCTAAAATGAAAGCTTAAAGAGGTCAGAAAGTAATTTTACGAAAGCTATAATGACCCTTGATTTACGTCTAACTTTAATTTATTTCACATTTTTCAAGAGAACAAACATTTCATTTCATAACAAGAAAACAAAACATGGGATAACACCGAATATTTGATCACAATATATGTTATATAAGAATACGTACGAAGAAACATACAGAGCAAAAGCAAGGTAATGTACGCACATGCCATAATTGGCTAATTGCAGTTCAAGTTCTTGCATTCTGCTTTTTACAATCACCTCTCACGACTAATTATTGTGGATCGTTTGCAATGATTACTATATAATTTCATATTTCGATAACGTTATTATTTTAAGCACGGTAATTTCAATAATAATATTGAAAGTCTAATCTTGAAGGTTGAGGGTAATTTTAATATATTTTGAGAAAGGGAGTATATGTGATTTACGGAATTAAAGTTCTATTTGATATCAAGTAACATATCATTAATATAGAATCCAAACTTGATATTAATTTTGATTTCCACTAATTCGGCATTTTGATTATACTTGTTTTGGCCCTAACAAAACGTTTTAATGATTCCATTAAAAAGAACACAATACTTGGATAAAAGTATAAATATTCAGTCGTAAAATCTTTGCAGCTATATTAAATGTCCAGTGGAGAAACAAAGAATGAAACCATTTTAGGAGAGGTTCTGCATTGGTGGAACTTAAAACGTCTTAAATACATCTATAATGACAGTTGCAATATTTCCCATATTATATTTTGGTTGTGCAGGAAATTCACACGTCTACTATACACAGTCATTTGATATATATTTTTAAATACCATAAATGCAAAAAGTATTTTTCCACAAATTGTTACGCCAGAAATACAATTCAACCGACGCCTGAAAAAGTGTTATATCTCATAATCTGAGCCATTTGTCTGTTCAATGACCTGTTCTTTATGAGCATGTCATAATACCACATGAATGAGGTTAGCTTCGGTCAAAGGCAACGTATGTAGTAATGCCATTATTTACTTAACAATAGTATTATAATAAGCATACCATATTTGGTGTCGGTTATTGGTGACTAGACAAACATGGACCCGTAAAGAAGATTATCTTAAGGCTTCATCAGATGAAGTGCCGCGCCCATGATACTGTTAGTGGCATTTATTTTGTTTTCACCAGATGAGCCTTCATTTAACTGAACAAAATGCATTTTAGTAATGGTGTCAAAAGAGAACATATGATCATAGCATATTGTACAAAAGACAGCTCACATAAATTAAGAGTTGCATTGGGACATTCAAATAGTATTTATTTTATTTCAGTTGTCAAAATCAGACTGACACGAAATTATCGTGAGAATTGTATTCAAGAAGCGCTGGATAGTATTATCTGTTCACTCGAAGGGCATCAGCTTGGTAATTATTTCGCATGATATTGTAAGCGTGTTTTTTATTTATTTACTGGATTGGTTTTCGTTTCATGATTTCCTTTATCTTCTAGCTTGGTTTTAAGTCTACTGAATGTCTAAAATAGTGTCGCTGTTTGAAGAGTGAAAATAAATATTTTTTTGTACGTATCTGTAAAATTTCCGTTATTATTATTCCAATGAAAAGCTGATATAAATCGATAAGAGTGTGTATTTCTTGTAATGGTAAAACATCTAGATGCATCGGTAAAAATATGATTTCTAGCTCGAAATATTCACCTCACCAACCTTCAGGGAAATCACACGTCTTCTCTCACAAACAAGACAAGTGAAAATATTTGTAACACTATCTTCAATTATTAGAGATAATTGCAATACAACTTGCATCTTTATGCATGTTTATTTTTTAATTGTACAGCACATATTGATGTGCAAAGGAACTTTTTACGTAAGAAAACGTGATATAATACAACAATGCAGGATAACTCACTAATTTATTATATCAATCGGTTTTGCGGTGTTTGTATTCATTTAAGACTTTTACTTCTTTTATTTAACAATTTCAAGATCTGACAAATAGGATAGTAATGTTTGGAGAAAACACTGCAAAGTTTCGATATTTGTGTTGAATACTTCAAAAATACCTGAATATGAAAATACAGCTCCTTTGATAATACATTGTTATGGATTACAGATATTTTATCGGTTTCTCATGAAATAGTTTTAACAGCATGTGTTGAACGGAAAATGAAATAAGTACCAGCTGTAATAACAGTGAAACTGCAGAAACTGTTATTCGATTTTTTTAACTCCACCTGTAAACGGCTCGTGTGTGCAGGCAAGACGATAGGATGGGTGCCGTTTAGCCGTTGACCTGTGGTCGAATCTCCGTACTAATAAAACATTATCTAACCTGTGATTTTATCATTATTATTAAAATAATAAGTCTGCTTACAATTATCAATCATTCTTCTATAGGAATCCAGGAATATCACCTTCCATTCTGTCTGATATATAGTTATAATTTTCTATTATCAGAAAAAGGATACAAAATAACAGTGTATGAAAATTACATTTAATACTTATTTAAATCGATCCTTCATTCGAATAAAGCTGTTGTTGAAACATTGAAATACTTCTGAAAGCACATTTCATTTTATCGATGCAGTTTTAATCTAAAAGAACAGCAATCCTGTAAAATAATATAACTATTTTTTGAAACACTATCGTTAATGAAACACTGTGCATATACACTAATTACAGCAGAGTATTAAAGCTCACACTTCACAGATGTTTTGGATAAAGCAACGGTATCAACATTGTGTAAACCAAGTCCCATGTTACTCATAAATACTTCTCAGGTAAATACTCCCTAAATTGCTGAATTAAACAAGTCCAGCTTTCTCACAAGCAATGATAAATATTTCCGATCTTTCATCATTGTCGCTTGAGCTGCAATTATCCATTCAGCGTGAATGGACTTGATTAATGAAGTTGCAATATTTACTAAAAATGTGCACTGATTGTCACCAGTAACATCCTTTCTCGCAATGGCGTCCATGACCTGTTTAGCATACCACACGTGGAAGTGTGACTTTGATTCTGCTTAAATAACCGATTGGTCTAGTCTTTTGGGCTGAATCAGCTTCCTTTTGATGATGAGCATTCAAACCAAAACACGGCGAAAGTGATTAATCTTGACAGGTGTCTTATTTGTACTCATATAGATGGATGTATTGTTTTAGTATTATTGGCTGCGTCGGCTTCGACTGATGTTATTCACATGGTTGAAAACAAGGTGCGAGAATTCAACTTGCCAGGCCTTTAATTTATGCTCATACAAGTGGTAGTATTGCTTTAAACATTAAAGTAACCACTGTTTGCGTTGGCATAGCTTTATTCTTGTGTACTCTATAGTCTGTGTATTTGTAGAAGTTAAACAGTAAAATTAAATACCTACTAATATGCAAACTTTGAGAGTCAAAACCACGAATTTAATTATAAACGTAAATACCTTTATTTTACAAAACCATGAAAATTGAGTCAAACAAAAATAAATGATACTCCAACAGATAAATGTGTAGTATGTACGCAGTATCAATGATATACAACGAAATGTATACATTTTTCATTAACAGAAAACGATGCTTAATGTATTCAACGAGTGGTATATCATTGATTCAGCGTGCGTACTATACATATACTGTATTTATATCACATACAAATACACATATTTCCCACTGAACGGAGTTTAGATATGCTAAGGGCAACTATGTATTGACATGTCCCTGCGAGCTTTTCGTTCTCAGACAGTCACGCACTGGTGTATGGAAAGTAACGTGGAATAGAAACGGAGCGAAATGACGAACCAAAAAGAGGTAATTAAAATATTTTGAAATATTTACAGTTGATGTAAGTCGTTTTTTTTTTAATGAACGTTACTACTGACCATAAAATTCTCTCTCTCTCTCTCTCTCTCTCTCTCTCTCTCTCTCTCTCTCTCTCTCTCTCTCCTTTGGACGGTTTGGCTTCACAATACCATCATTCGTAGATTCAGAGACATCGTCGTCTGCCACTAGCAAAAATCCCAGACTCTCGCATTTCATGGATTTTCTCCCAAATCTTGATACGATGGTTCATAGAGAAAGAGAGAGAGAGAGAGAGGTTGGAAGGTATCACATAATTGTATAAATCCCTTTGTTATTTATTAAATAGACATAATTGGGTCTCTTTTTTGTATAACAATCTCCGAGGTTGAATTACTTATATTGTACAATATTTCGAAACTGAGTTCGGTTGATCCTCTGACGCACAAGCGAAGTGTTTTCCATGGAAAACACCGATATTTATCAAGCGCACAGATGATGTACGGATACTTTGTCTGTGTATAAATACCGCCCTGTAGACGAAAACATCAGACTACGGAAAAATCTTGTTAGTGAGCATTCTACATAAGGACTTGCAGTTCTCCATATGTAGAGCTGATCAGAGTTGACGGGGTAGCAGCTGTAAAGCTGACCATAAAGCTGACCATATCAACTGTTGAGCTGACCATAGTGAACAGAGTTGACGGGAAGCAGCTGTAGATATGAACGTAGAATTCGCCATATAAGCTATAGAGCTGACCACAGCAGCCACAGAGCTTACGATATAGCTGATGACAGTGTTAGCTGCATAGTAGCCGTCAAATTGATTGAACAGTGATTTGCTGTTTCAGTAGCAGGTGATTGGACGTTACTGACCGATTGATGGACACTGATTGCCTGTTTGACCAAGTGACCGAATGGTTGTCGGTGTTTACCTATTCAGCTGACTGCTTGATTAATCACTGTGACTGGTAGCCACGTATTCTAGTAACTAAGTGTTTTGTGCAACTTCATGCATGTATTCCTTTTGCCATGGGCTAATATGGGGGTTGGTTATACTCAGAGTTTGTGGACTGTAAGGACATATTGTAGGGACATATTGTATGATATCTGTCTAATCTTGTTAACCATGTTGCTATTTTAGTAAAGTACATATTTTTTCACTTTTTTTGTGAAAACGTCTTTTTTAATATATAAGTAATGTACTAATTTTTACTATTTGAGTAAAACTCATTATTCTTTTCGTCGTTTGAAATTAATGTGAATCATTAACCTTTGTCATTGTACTATGCAAGGTCATTTATTTTCATTCACATTTATGTTACGTCATTAGGTTTCTGATAATTGCGCTCATTTGTCCAATAGTTGGATCTGTTACACACATGTATTAATCGTATATTTTTTAAAAAAGCTTTGAATCAATCATCAATAAACATTGTATATATATCAAGCATCATTAGTGATTTATCATAACTCCACCCCAACCCGGATATCTTATTACTGGGGGTGGGGCTGCGCCGTTTGGAACTTTTCATATTTAATTTATGCTAATCGGGTTTTCGAACATTCTGTTAGGTTTAAGAAACGACAACAACAACAAAGAATTAAATGCGTTACAGTAGGTGTGTCGCAACCGACAAATTTAACTTGTAATGACGACAGGTTATTGCAACAACTTATCATTGCTATTATGAACACTCTAAATATATCCGATGGAAAGTATAAACATACCGTTACCACGACCATGTTTTTGTTGCGTGCTTGATGCAAGTTCAGTTTTGAGGTTTTAATCCAGCCCAAATTGTTTTTTCTCTCATTCCATATTTCTGCGTATGTTGCCCATTATGCATGATAGGACAGAAGGGAACGAAAAAAGAAAAGGATTGCGATGTAAATATAGGTTTGGATTTGTGTGGGATAGTGCAGTATATATATACAGTGTTTATAGACAACGGGTAAAATAGTTTACCATGCACATACCGAATGCAGAAGTAAACAGATAAGCCATTTGACGGAATAGGACGGATTTTGATGAATATAGGAATTATAAAATCGTACAAAATTTGAAACATACGTATATCTTGTTTAACCAACAAAATAATACGGGTTAACACTCTTTATATGTTAGGAGGTCTTCTGTTTCTTCAGCGAATGTCTAATTCACGACACCATTGGAAATTTAGATATTTTTGTCCTATTGCATCTCTGATTTTGCTGGTTTTTACAGTAGCACCGGTGAGAGTTTGATTTTGTGTGGCCATTGATTTGTAATGCCTGTGTATGGAGATCTATTAATTAGCTTGACTTGTTTGTTTGTGTGTGTATGTGTGTGTATGTGTGTGTGTGTCTTTCTACGTGAGTTGCATGGTGGTATCAAACATAGAAAGACCTTAAGTTGCTTTATTAGTGAATTTCTTTTTGTTATATAGTTGCTGTTTTCTGTGTTTTTTATATTTTGTAACAACTTTGTCAGGCACAGCAGAACACATCATGGATTCGTTCTGAAACGAGTTAACAGCGCGTGGACACCAGCCTGTAAAGTAAGGTTAGCTTAAACAGTTGATGTCTCTGTTATATGGGTGAAAATATATTAATCTGGCCGCTATTAACCTACGAAAGAAGAAGGAAGGGCATACAACAGTTTCTTAATATAAGTAATTAAACTGGTTTTATATTACTTATAATAATTCATTGTTTCTATAGAAACAATCCCAATTGCAACAATAATAATAAAACAACAAAAAGTACAAATATAATCTCGTTCGTGTATAACTCTAGCATATATCTCAGTGTCTGAAAATGTAGCCCGCAAGAAAATGTACCTTATAATTCTACAAGCAACCGTTGATAATAGCAGTTGTTCGCACAAAATTTAAATTAATATCCAGCATACCATAATAATTGATAAATAATCATACCTTGGTCACCTCCTTGGTCACCTGCATTTTACAGCGGTAAAACGAATTATAGTCCACTAGATTACGTCTCTATCTTTGTGTTGAAGATAACAATGTTTCATTCACTTCAAAGGCATCTTTTTCTATGTCTATATACCGTATGTAATAAATGTTCAAGCGGTAACTGTCATGGTCCTTCGAGAAAGTATTTTACTTACCTTCTTTGAAAACTTTATCTTTTCTTGTTCTTCATTTTAGAGAATGCATGGCCAATAGTCATCTCAGTTAAGTCAAACAATGTAAATGATGCAGTTCTATGAATAAGCTAAGAATCTGTTAAATTCGGTAGTTGACCATATGTGTGCTGCTACAGTCGAATAATGGACAGAAAATAATTTCACCGGCACATCAAAAGAGTGTCTGTTATTATGGTATCAAAGAGACGTAAATATATTTCCTTGTGAGAACGGATGCGAGACAGTTAAGAGTAGATCATACTAAATCTGGAGGTAGTATGTATGTATTCCTTTGCTGGGAAACGATCGGATCTACATAGATTGAGAAGCATTATGGTAAATTTCCATAGCTTTTAAATACCAATCCGACTGAAATATTTTTCCAAACATAATACCAGTGCATTTCGTTTCATATATATGCCATTCACATGGACAGTCACATATAATAGATGCAACACACATAAAGTGGTTTAACCAATGGCATAAGATCACTCTTCTCTTGACAACTCAATAAAATATCCTGATAAATAACACAGCAAATAACATTTTTTTTTCTAAGAGTACTGGGTCCAGTCTATCTATCTATCTATCTATCTAATTACAAATTTAATCAAACAGAAGGGAACGTTTTCTTCCTGGATTACAAAGGAGACGGCGTGGTAATAATAGGCATAATTAGTATTTAATACAAATAATGCTATCATTCAGGTTAGAGTATCTGTGTGATAGTGTTATATATATAGGGCTGTCAAAGTCATATGCAAAAGTAAACGTTGATGTAGGAATGCAATATATTAATATCATATACATATTGTTATTGTAAGTAACTGAAATACGTTTATATAGCTCTGAATACAGATGGATCAGATGGATTAAGACAACACAAATAAATACTTCATACATTATGTAATAGTCGAATTATGAAATCGTTATGCAATAACGCGATTACTCGTCGTATTGAAAATGTAGCATACAGTTGTAATCAGTGACAGAAGATGAATCACTGTGTCATCATTGATTGACGAACCCACTGTGAGAATTTATTCATTTTAGATAATGTATTTTGTTTTAATATATGGAGGGGACGAATAATTTTATAAAATAATAACAATGTTCTTTCAAATAAGATAAAATTTGGAGGTCCATAACAACTTTAGTTGCATGGTTACATGTATTGGTAATAAAATATACATTTGCAATAGATTACATAGCTGCATATATCTGATTGAGAAAGAGAGACGTAAAGACGGACCAACTAAAATTACATGAAGACAGAAACGTGTACTGTAATATGCGTATAGGAACATCACAATGTGTACAAAAATGTGGTTAGACTAAGAGAGATGTTTTGCAAACATATATTCGACGGTTTCACTGAAGAATAATTCAATGACCTCACATTTGTGGACTCAGTGTCTTTTGTTTAGAATATAGAAATTAAGCACAATATATTACCTGGTATCAATAAATTGAAGATATCCGAATACAAACTGTGTCTACATCACGAGTAATCATTTTTTATATCTCCTAAACAAAACGCGTAATTTGTTTTTAAATATCGTTCAGCAAATCCTTTATGGATGTATTTCTCCATTTTATGTCAACAGGACCGATGCGTTATAGCATACTTAAAAGGAAGATACGCATTTTAACAATAATTTCAGCACAAATAATTGTAACACATTTAGATTGTACATGTAATGCTCTAGTTGCGTATTTTGGCTAACTAATGCATATTTCGGTACAGAAATGAGGACATATTAGTTTCGTTAACACATCACATGCTCATATGGTTGCAGTCTCAATTAAAAACAGCATTGTTAGGCGGGGTGGGTTGATAGGTAATAGCAACGTGTGATGTAGATATGTAACAAAGAAATAAATAAATACCATATAAAGTGTAAAATACCAATTCCTTGCAAATTATTGCGTTTTATATTTGAAGGAATGAGACATTTGCAAAACAATAACAACAGTTAGCATTGGTAAACAATTGTCTCGTCGTGTAACAATCAACTTATGTTCGTGTTTCAGGGGACTTTAGGTCCTCACTAAATCATTTACTAAATGTGTTTCTTTGTATGGGATTGTTCCATAGTTTAACAGATACATACATGAACCAAATTATATTGTCATTGAAAAAATACTGTATATATCCCTAATATGTGAAGCTCTGGAAGGACATCTAGTTCGTAATCGATGTGTAACACGTAACCGAGTTCGAGTGAGTGAATCAAGAGCGAGCCGGAAATGTAGAGAGATTGTGTGGTGTGCCATCAGTTTTTAAGCTAATGTTGCCCTCGTTAGGCGAAGGCATTTGTCTAATACTATATTTTGTCTAATACTATTTTAGCACTCTAAGTTACAGTTGTATGAGTTCTATATATATATATATATATATATATATATATATATATATATATATATATATATATATATATATTCATTCTAGTACATAAATAATTATCGTTTATACTTGCCAGAACTCTCCCACTAGCCTTGATTACAACAGTTCGTCCTCTCCAATTTACCTTTTCCAGCTTAACCTCTCCTACTCACCTTCTCCACCTCGTCCTCTCTAGTTCACATAACGGTCACTGAAGCTAACTCGAAGATGTTTCCAGCTTTTCCTACGATCTGTCAAGCTAATCCTTAAAACCTCGTTCTCTCAATTTGACCAATTTGCTATACAATCTCTCAAGTTTGTAATCGCCGGCTCGCTCAAACGATCTCTTCAGCTCGTATGTTATCTAACTAGCCCTACGATCTTCAGAGGTTCACAGTACGATTGATCCAGCTCTGTTCATTTCATCTTTCTGTCTCACCAACTCAGCCTATTATTTCTCCAACTCGCCTTATGATTTATACAACATGCGAAGCTCTCCAAATGATTCTCATTAGCTAATCATCTCCAATTTTCAATCGATATACGTCACTTGCTCTCGATTATTTGTTCTCAGCAATTATGAACTATGTGACGATACATTGTATCAAGCATAAATAATTAAGCAATTTATTAATCTATTCGAGTGGCGAGTAAACCCTCTGGGACAGCTGTACTGAATGGCTACGTTCATTATGTATGCAATTTACCAGACCCCTTGACAAATAAGTTCTAGAGAACAATACGTGCTTATTATATATACCCTAAATATGGTTTTGAGCAGTCGTGCAAAGTGATACACAGATTAAAGTTTGATTCATAAGTGAAAGGCTCGCCTCATTTAGTACATTCCATTCAAGGTCAAATACGTACGTGTTTGAGTTCAACGTAACCAATACTTACTTCTCAAACAGATTCTTATGCAAAACAGTATGATATTTCCTTGTTAAATTTCAGAGAAAGGTTTTAGGATGGTAATCATATTTACATTACTAAATCATTGCAGGAATGATCAAGATGCATGTAGACAACACATGTACGATTTACTGCGATGCTCTAGGAAAAGTTTGATGTTAGTTTATCTCTTGATGGTCAAGCGAAGATGGGTAAATAAATGATACTACGAATATGTCTGTTTAAATGAGATTGTAATGAACACGACTCTTTTCAAGAAGCACATATGAAATCAAGTGACTTTAATTATGCTATCGATAAGACAAATATTTGAAGTTTGATCCAAATTTTTCACTGGCTAAAACGTGTACTAGCTCACAATAGAACAGATCTCAGTTTTGGGTTCCAGTGGTCAGAAATATGGTCAGGCCTAAATTAACTACCCTACTGTTTTTAACCTTGCTGCAAGATCAGCAACAATACCACATGAATGACAAAACAGAGCATACGAACTCTCCAGGACGATTTATACAGGCAGCCAGCGGCTAATTTTTCAAAGAATGGAAATCTGTATATCACACAGAAGAGAAAATGGGTACATTTATATTGAAAATGTCACAGACACATAACGTAAAGAGAAATTCTAAGATAACGAAAATGGGGTAGAAACAAGAAGATATAAAAATATATCCCCGTGTACATGTTGAAAAACTGAAAAACAACCCAGAAAAGAAAAGCTAAAATGTTGGAAGACATATCAATGTAGAGTGAAAGATAAGACAGACAGCTTAGATAATATGGTGAATAGTATCACTAAGTTTTACAAAAAAAATCCTTGCTACATACGGTACGAATCTATTACAAAAACATCCACACATAATTATAATTTGAAATGGCTGCAAACATGTTACGGTTCCAGAATGAATTGCTAGTTTTGTGTTATCTTCTTTGTTTCGTTTATTTCAGATCTGTGTCAAGTCACGTTATAACAGATAAAAAATTATTTACAATTATTGTAATTTACAAGTTTGAAGCTTTTAAATTTCGAAAGGTAAAACTTTATTTGCACACAAACATGATCTTATTGGTGACTAGATTCTCTTAACATACTGTTTTCATTTTTGCCGAAATAATGAAAGTGGTACAAATATGGAAGGACATCAATAGAATCAACATCAATGTGTACTATTGTCTGCAACTTTAGGAGATGGAAATTTACTTTTGGAGATACTTCATCTCTTCGTCTCATCTCTCATTTACACTCTAGCGAATATACGTCTTTTAAATACAGCAATTAAGGAATGATACTATCTTCGAATTATAGGGTATGAGAAACTCTGATTTCCTGCTACCACTCCACATTAAAACAAAACAAAAAATGACTCACATACATGTTTGTTCACGCTTCAAAGAAAACAATAACTCTTATGTCAAGCCTTGACGATTTGCATTGACGCCTCAATTATATGGAGATCTGGATTTGCCTGCGATGACGGCCAACCAGCGTTTACTTTTTGAGCACAATGCATTTTAATGTTACGTCATACTGAAACATATCAGTCATCAATAGGATCCATAGAAGACTTAAATAAATATAACATAAGGCAGCTCATTGGCAATTGCTAGGATCACGTATGTTCTATGTCAGTAACATTGACAATATGTTCGAGTACGATGCAGTGATAATTGTACACATAAAATCGATTAAAATGTTACTCAAGTATATGCAAATGAAATACAATAGCCAAACTCTAAAAGTAAATCTAATATGGCAGTGGCCCAAAGCAAATAAAATGTCAAGTAGTTTAACCTTTCTTCATAATTAAGCATCATTTTCATGTCTTCAACTTGACCATGTGTACTAATGGCTTACGTGAGTGTATCTTGTCGATGAATTAGTTGCTCTTGCCTAATGTATATTGATATAACCCTAGTATAATCCGAGTATAACAATAATTATTAGAATACGAAATTGAATCTTCGTCTCGTGAAAGACTTAGCTTATTAGTCTGCTATAGATCATTCTGTTTACATAATGACATCACTCGGAGAGCACTTCATCAGCATTCCACAATAATTTAACAATATGATTTCGTTGCATTCCAACTTAATCGCATTATTCAGGGAAAAAAGGTAAATATTGCCACATAAATTTGGAGCCATTTAACGGTGTTATGCATTAAAATAATCTAAAATTGAAAATATATGTGACCAATATATACGTATACCGTTCGTGCTTGGACTCAGATCAACATACTTAATTCCCGGGGAGTATCCACGTATGCAATTCTATAAAGTTGTTAACTATTTTTCCCATGTTTGATGGTGATCAGTAACTTAGGTCTAAAGATTGTCGATATTGATTCAAAAGATATTGCTTAATATTTTCGGTAGAGTTATTATAATGTTATAAACTATTTTGTATTATTGCTACAACTTACTGTGAAGAATCATGCATTGATACTGTCTCAAAAGTGAAATATTTTCAGGTTGCGTTGTTTGAATACCAGCCTCTCTTCACAACGTCTAATAATATTTGAAAATAACTTCGTTTTATGTTGTTTAATAGTTTGGATATTGTTATCGTAATTGTATTGACTGTATGTATTAGTACCACAGTTAACTGTTAAGAATCATGCATTGATACTGTTCAGAAAGTGAAATTTGTTTCAGTTACTTTTAAAATTTCAACCTGTCACAACAATGACAAAGAACATTTGAAAAAATCTTTGTTTTAATGTTAGTTTACAGAGGTACGTTAGATTATTTTATACTTAATTTGGATTTATGCGCACTCGAACGTGCAATACACAAAAGCATCATAGAGAGTGCCTTTAGAAAATAATTGTGTTCATGGCTTTGACAGTGGTTCATAAAATTCGGAAACAACACATTTGTATCTCGCAATCTGCCAAAGATTACAGATGCCAAAGACGTAATAAATGTCCATACATTTGGCATATTTCATAAAACTAAGGAATATAATCTTTTAGCTTTGATACTTTCAGGAAACTTAAATTATAGCAATACATTTTAAGAATATTAATTGAGCTCAGATGTGTCATATGAAAGACGTATGAAAATGGCACTAACAGATGCTTCGCTAGGTGCTTAGCATTAAGAGCTTTTTGTTAGGAATGGTCAGCCTGGTGTCAGGATAATATGACTGGATAGGACATCATGCTAAATGTCTGCGACATGATGCCCAGTGCTAAACGTCGCTATAAACTGCCACACTCCAGAGATCTGTATGACTGAAAAATTATTAACTCTACGTAATAAATCCAACTCACGCACACGCACGCAAGCACGCACGCACACTTATATAACTAACAACAATTTGTACTTAATGAAAGGTTATAAATAATAGTTATATATTCAAACCATTACCTGTATCGGCTAAACCATGTTTAAGTTAGAGGAAATAAGAAATGTGAAAGATATGTCGAAGAAATAAAATGCACTTTCTGCTGGATTTATTAACTTGAAAATAGGAAAGCTGCAAACTGAAGAATGTCGAGCCACATTTCCCAGTGTCGCTATGTAAAATTTAATGATTCTCCACCACTTTCATGCTTAATCTTATTTTGAAATTGTTCTATTTATCACATTATCCCTTCATCTACCTATGTGTTTAAGAACATATAACTTGTCATGTCTTGCCTGGTAATAGAAAGAAATTGGAAGCGTACGATTGGCTTGGATGTTCCATAGCAGTCTTATGGTACTACCTAGCCATCATGAAGCCATCAGAACACATCAGGATTAGTTTATCTTCGAACACATAGATTTGGTACCTCCACAACATTGCTTAGATCGTCATGTGAGTGATCATCACCACTGTTCAGCGAGGCCCCGCCTACCTAAATCTGTATCTGCATTTAAAATGGTCGCCTTTTCCAGTTGTTGTCATTAGAGTGCTTTACATATTTGGCATAAAAACATGGTTATTTTCCATTACTTTGGGTAATCTGGGTTTGCTATTATATATTCTAACAACTCATTGAAAAACTGACAATATAAATCTACCATGCACGAAGTTGTTACTACACATGCGAACGGGCATGTTGCAAATTGTATCACAAATCAATGCAAGGAAAAATGTATTAACTCCTATGAATTGTTTTAGTATTAAGTAATATGTGATACACTAAGTCTTAAAAATAATTTGATCAGAAAATGTTTATATCTACGGAACACAAGCACAAAAAAAAACGTTCTAAAAGCTATCAGACTCATAGGTCGCCTTGATAATTAAACATCTTTGATGAGCAATGTTGAAATATGCGACGCATGCAATTATAAACTTTAGACTAGATTTTGCCACACATAAGCTACCTAATTGGGTACATGCCACTCTTTCTTCTTACTGCATCCACGATTATATAGTAGTCATCTGTATATATAATATTTTTCTCTCTTTTCTATGTTGTTGTATTGATCCTTGACGTAGATTTAAAAATTGTTGATAGTGATGGATCATACAGATTATTTTCTTTAAAATCTTAGTATTAATGTCTGATTGTCTGTGTATAATTTGGCTACAGAACACGTATGTGATGTATGACACGCTACTTTGTTTACAGTTAATCATCGCAAAACTAATCAAGATAACCAAAGACAGTAACAGTGCTTTGATTAACATGTAAATTGTTTAAATTTGAAAGTCTGTAAAGTTCAGCACTGAAACTCAAATGTAAAGAGCTTATAGAGAAAATAATTCAGTTTAGAGACGAATAATGTGTATCTGGCAGGGACATTCAAATGTCAACATCTGGTAGCACTGAGAGAAACAAAGAAACGAATCGACCTATTATTTTCCTGTCTAGACAGTTTATCATGCAGTGAACATTTTATCTACATCCGATAAAGGATTCCATGTGTTTTGGACAGGCATACACTTTGTTCATTCTAGGTTACAATTCACAATGAGTTACATTCAATTCATCATAGTTAAGGGTTTCGTGTCATGTTTTCTTACTGGTGTAAAGCAATGAAATTTAAAATTGTAATACAGAATTGAACAACATTTATTTATGATCAGTGTTGATGTTTTGGGAACATCGTCACAATACTGGAGAAAAATGTGAACTTCTAAAGAATTTAATATATAATTAAATGAATTTCTTCGTGTAACGACTTTCGATATGGCTGTGTATCTTTCGTCAAAAGTCACTCTCTACAAAATTCAGGCACTACCTATAAAATAAAACTATGTACATGTGTCATAACAGAATTAACAATGTTCCAGATACTCCACTATAACACCCCGAGTCCCAGTTCTACCTACCACGTTTAGTTTCCACAATTGTTATCGGATTATTTGCTACGGGTTAAACTCAGCATTTTGTATTTTAGAAACCTTAAGAGATAAAAATAATATTGGATAATAAGATGGGATACGGATTCTAAAACGCATCTTTCTATGTAAACTTCATTATTTTTTGTATCAACTGTGATGGTAGAAGCGCAATTGAACTTTTGATCTCAATCTGCAGAAGTGTGTGTCTGGTTGCATAGCAACGACCCTAATAATGGGTGTACTGGCAATTATTGCATGTAACATTTCTCATACGAACGTGTATGAATGTTCAATCTTAGATATATAGTTTATGTACGTATATATTCTGTTGCACTGGCTAGTCGTAAGTATCACAATTTATACCCATTTGCTTGACATACGTTTATGTTTGTTGGATTGGCTATTCCTGGTTTTCACAGTTTTATTATTCTGTAGAATTGGATAAAGGTTACCTTGTTATATATGCAACTGTGATTTGAGTATGCTTATTGTTAGTGTTTCATTCATTTTCAATTGTTATTTAACTTAAAGGACCAAAATATTATGTTGTAAGGGCACTTTCTTGGATTGAATTCTTCCACGTGTGTATTCGCGCTTGTCGATAATACGTTACCTTTCGGGGCTAATCAGATCATAGGTAGTGGTATTTCTTATTGAGACATAAATGCTCAGGATTTCGATCAAACAAAACAAAATACACTTGCGTTTTGTTATGTTGTAGGTCTCTGTGATGCTCACTCAGGGCAGTCGTTTTTTTTTTGTGCCGCAGTTGTGAACGCGCAGGGCACTAGCGCTCCAGAGACAGTGGTGATGTTCCTTAAATCGATCGAATGTCACCATCGATGATGTGAACATGGACATGGCGAAGCCAAGCTTTGTGAACGACTTTGATACCAGTGTTTATCTAAATTATCCTTTGTTTAATGCGGTCAATGAAAAAGGTGATTGGCACATTAAGATATGTATGCTAGGGGAAATCAATCGAAGAATGGGGCTGCGACCAAAAAATGTGGTCCATTGTGGTTGGTTGCTCCAAAAACAAAAAAGATCAAATGTTTTCCTGTAATGATTGTGCATAGATCTCAAACACAAACTATACGAGAATTGTCTTTGACATTCCCTTGAATTTTCACTCACCCTAAATATGATTCGATCAAAGAAACATTACATGGGTATATACCGATGCACAGCAAAATTTTCGACTACTCAGGACGCTAAGCGACGGATACTCACCGCTGTAAACACCACTTACCCGTTGGCAATCGTGTTATTGCAATTTATAATGACGTACCAACACAATCTTGGTGCTCGTTCGCTCTCTGCTGGAACGACTTTGAACTTTCACACAAATGCTCACTTTAGAGGCGTCATGACGGCTGCATTCGGTAACGGACTGGTTGTCTAGATGCATAATGTAGAATACATAGATGGACCATATTATGTCAGTAACACGACGTTTATACCTGCCTTCTAAATATCTTTGTGCACAGAAACACCGAAAAGGCTTGTCTCCGTGGTGTTTAGCAGGCTCGTGCGTATGACTTCATTGTTCAAAGCTGTTATGAAGAATAGAGGTGGGGTTATCCATTCCTGAGACCAATCTCACCTCGTGAAAACATTTAGGTATATATATGTACATAAATTTTGAAACACCGCTTGAGTCTAGAACCATGCTCAAGGAATCGAAATGAGATACCTTGGCTGTACTAGCTAACTGATCAACGGCAGCTTCACCTTTTCAACGCTCATGCGGAGAGTAGTATATTTTGGATAATATCCCTGTCTTTGCGTCCATTGTTTATGCTGGTTAAAAATTTACATTTCATGACCGGATTGTTGTCCTCAACCCAGATGCATTTTGGCTTTATACCTGTTATCGTGAGATTCGTTCTACAAATGCAGGATTATTCACATTCAAGTCATGAATGAGATTCACGTTGGTATGTTACCGTGCCCATATATCAGGCTAAAGAAAGAGAGTGAGTGGGGCGTATGAGAGCGCCAATATCATGAACCACAAGAAGATTAATAAAGGTGGATTGCACAGCAAACCAAGCCCTAATCTCGTACAGAAGAAGAACATATACGTGAATCATTACAACATTACACATGTTCCAGACATCCTATGAGTCCACCCGAAGTCACCATTAAAAACCCAAAGGATAAGGGTCTCAGCGAATCTGCACAACAAATCAGGCTTTAACCAGTAAAAGAAGAGTGGAGGCGGCCTTGGTGGAGGACTATGCGACCATAACAACCTTTCGGATCGATTGGAATTGCTTGGAAATACTTGTGTGATCAGTTCATTATGGCATGAAAGCACCTGAAGTTATCAATGGAGCAGCGTCGATTTGTCAGAGATGGCTCACTAATAATCTTATGTAAAGAGACACATATCATGCGCTGACGCATGACCTTGTTGATGATATTCATGATATGTACAACAACGATGATGAGTTCTGGCACAATTGAGATGGTCCTTGGTCTGCTTGAGATTTATCATGCAATAACATCTGGTTATAAATACAGCCCAGAGGATCTCCAAGATGATGAACATCTCATTCTCAGAACCAGAATTCGTGTGATGCTTGCGGACCTGCTACAACTGAGAACGCCTGCAAATTTGTGATTGAACTATCATCGCTCTGAGTGTTGGAAATTTGGCATAATATTCGATCCCAACAGTTTGTTGCTCTGCTCACAAACCATTCGCGTGTGTTTACAGCAGACTCGCGTGCGAACTGGCATGCAATAAAACAATCCTCAGGCGTATATGATATGAAGATCAATGAAGAATTTGAAGTCGAATTATTTGTGTATCATTTACCTGCTCATGAGGCCACACTCAGTTATGTCATTGCCATCGAATCTCAAACGTATGTCATGGATATTGCACGGCCATCTGTGATATTAGTGTTAGATTGGACTGGCTACATTACAGAGGATAAACGATTGTGTGATATCATGTCGCGCCTGACAATATCAAACTGACGTCAACGATGCAAGTTAATTTAACCCGCCATGCCGTCATTGGTAGGTCGCTTAGCTGTATATTTTGTTCCGGTCTTCACTCGACGTGGAACAACGTGACTTGATCTCAGTTAAGTCCGCATGGACGACACAGTCACCAGCCGTTGTTTCATTCGACTATACCATCACAAACACGGTTGAATGGACCCATATGCAATCGTCTTGTCGTTAGTGAGCTGCGTGCATTGGCGAGCTCACCTACCCCGCACGCAAGTATCGATGTAACATCAAAGTATGAGTGACATTATAGAACAATTACATTAACGGTTCTTACGATGTAGTACTGATCTGGATCTGAGCCGAAGTGTCAACAAAGTCTGCGCTTTCGATTCTTGTTGTAGTAGGTGCTGATCCAGAAAGGTTTGATGTTTTTAGAACGTTTCTGGCAATCTGAACACGTCAATCATAGACATTAAAAATGTCATTCTCCAACTGAAGTGTTACTTTGTGGTACCAAATCTGGCTCAGCTCACTGATAAGCGTGGAATCGGAGATAGCGGTACGTATGTGGCTCGAATCAGAGACTATGTTGATACTAAAGCTGAACAAAAAAATACGTGGATCATCCGATTGATCGTTAAAGCGCCACAATCATCACATATAGTAACTTCATGGTACCAAATTAAAGGACTAATAGTCAGAAAAGGAAAGAAAAACAATTTAAATTACAACTTTAGCATATTGTCAATTCGTTTTTCGTTCTGCTGTAAATAGTTTTGATACATCTATACCTCACATTCTAAAGGTGGGCCAGTCCGGAACATATCTGTTTATCATAACTGGAAAGGAAGGGTCGTGGGGTCAAATGTGAATGTTGATAAATGGGAAGAAGCGTCTTGATCATGTACCACTAGTATTTCATATTAACATGCCGCCCATATTTAATTAAAATGTTTATTTTTACACATTTACATTACCACCATCTGTAATCACCAAGTAATAAAAATATATCGGGACAGATGGATGACCGCCTTTGGCTTTCTGTCAAGATAATAATAACATTATTATTACATACGTAATGGAATCTGATCGCGGTTCTAATGCTGCGAAATGTAGTACAGACGGGGTATTGGTTAAGTGGCATCTATAAGAATTTATCTCAACTGATCGAGGAACATTTGCGTTAAAGTGGTGTTACCTAACTATCGCATTAATCGTCATGTAATTTTGTCAATGGTCAAGTAAAATTTGTCATCAAAGTGTGATGTGACACTAATAACTCGGGCTAGCTTGGAATAATCTTAGGTGCGCGTGCATAATACGCAACCGTTGACTGCAGCACCAGGAGCAAAATCACTCCTGGATCGTTTCAACAATGGTGCAATGCTATTCTCCGATATATCCACCCCGGTTACTTTCACAAACGAATACATTGAACCATCTTGTTTCAGCTTAAACAGATAATCTCGACCTTTTTTATTTGACAAAAATAGACTTGTACCAGTGATATTATTGGGCAAGGACGATCGTCGGATGGCAAAGGTGTGTTTGTGGATGAGATGGTTGCCAATCCAATAGAACCCACAATCGCTGGTGGCTTAAGAATTCCAGAAGCAAACGTATTCATAACTGCATACATATTGTGCCACTCATAAAAAAATAATTGGTAACAAGTGCGCTTGCATATAGCGCCTACGCATGTTGATGAGACTGGATATGGTCAGCCTGTCGTGCAATTAAAATAAGCGATTATATTATTAATAGACGAACCAGTCTTACAGGCGCGAAATACAGTCGATCAACAGATGCAAAATTAAATTATCAAGAGAACCGCGCTGATCATAAAGTATAAACCTTTGACTTTGGTTGTAAATGTTATTCGCGGTATCTCAGCGACAGCAAATGTTGCTATATGTTAGATTGGAATCATAACATCACCAATGGTAGTTGCATAAATTAGCAATGTTATCGAAGCTATATCCCGAGTAACCGAAGTTCCTGGTTACATTAATTGCAATGCGACTACAATCAATGTTCGCGTCTATTTCGAATCGCTTTCAACTTGAAATAGAAATATCAATACCATCAGACAATTGTATTCGGAGCAAACGATGACAACATAATACTGTGGCCTAGTTTGAGAATATGATGGCAGAAATGGAAATCACAGACAGATACGAGCACACATAAGAAACCAATTGCTTGCAGATTTACAAACAGTAAGCAAAATAAACAATCTCCATGCAACGTGCGTATTATGGTCTCTACCTTCGACTTGCCTGTCTGAGGAAATAATTGTCAGCAGGATTTTCGTTTCTTCTACAGTCCCTGCTGACTAGAGTAGCAATGTGTATTGATGCCAAACGAAAAGCATCTACCCACCATGACTAAATCTCTAAGTACCCTGTCTGCGTGCTTGTGTGTACCAGGAAACTTGAAAATGAACAACAGACAATTTCCACGTAGGGGTAAATTTGGCATGGTGGGTCGAAGCTGGAACCGATGGAAAGGCCGCAATTTATTCCACTGATGATGTTGGATTTCAAAACGTTCTTCTAAATGTGTTTAGAAAATGTAATAATTTCACACCATGTACAAAGTCTCGCTGATTCTCCAATACCACGATTAGAAAATATAAGGCATGTGACACGTTTATATTGATGTTCTTTTTGACAACAATATCCCCATGGGAACGTCATTCCTCCTACCTACCCACCTACCCACTCACCTACTCACCCAAGCATGCATCCATGCATCCATCCATCCATGCATCCATCCATCCATCCATCCATGCATCTATCCATCCATCCACCCATCCATCCATCCATCCATGCATGCATACATGCATGCATGCATACATACATACAGCCATCCATCCATCCATCCATCCATACATACATGCATACATACATACATCCATTCATCCATTCATACATGCATCCATCCATCCATCCATTCATCTATCCATCCATCCATCCATCCATCCATACATACATGCATACATACATGCATACATACATACACACATACGTACGTACGTACGTACGTACATACATACATACATACATACATACATACATACATACATACATACATGCATACATACGTACACACAAAGTCGAGAAACGCAAAAGTGTATACACAAATTAATTTTCTTCATTTGTCATTGTTTTATAACATCCACCAGTGTAACATTTTTAAACGATGATTGATCATTTAGTATGCAGCTTTTTTTCACCAGGATTACAAAACGAATATATTCACAGAATACAAGTAAAACAACTATCACTCCATCAAACTACTAGACATACAGACAACTGAATCAAACAATGGCTTAGTCTAACTTGTCATCAAACATGTAGTTTAGCCGAGGATAATACTATTTCTTTACTATATTTATTTGCTATTCCTTAGCATGTCAGTAAATCTAGGAAAATGTATATTAATAAAGGATGGGTCTGTTAAAAAACAAGAAAAATCTGTACTTGTCAGTTTGTATTGCAGAGAACGGAGATGCATGTGTAGGGTGTCAAACACGGTATTGATTGCACATTGTACTGATATTAATTGAGATCCTGGGGCACTTTAATTAATAGTTTTCTATGGAAGATAACAGTGTAGAATGCATCATATATGATAGCTTTCTTGCAATAAGACTGATCAATACAAGGAAAGGAAGCAAATCTTTAAGAGCATAGCAAATGATAATGAAATTAATTTGGGCGTGCTTGGCAATACCAAAGAAAAATGTCGAAATGAGACCTATTATTTAATATGTCATTACATACGATAGTTTATTTGCAAGAATTTATTATTTCAATGAGCAATGTATATTGTTCCTAACATATATTAAACACAGCGTACAAGTACAGAGATGATTGTAGTTGTAGAGTGAATATTTGAATAGCACAAGGAAAGTGAGCTTCTTTTATGAAATTGTAAGCTAGATAAAATATGTGTGCTCAATATACGTATACATGTTTCCAACTATGTTGGATTTTCAGATGGGAATTTGATTGCAACGTGATCTAATTATGTTTTACTTAACACTATATTTTGCATCATACAATATTTGTATCTTCGTTATCAGTGTGGCCTTAATATCAATGAATTTACACTTTACAGAATAAAATATATGTTTTTTTATCTTAACATTATTCAACCTTTAATATATTCGTCTACTCACTAATTTGGTTTGTTGTAGACCCTTCAATTATTATAAAACATCTTCACAAACGTACACTTATATCATCTATGTGCTAAAAGCTTTATTGAACAATTCACGGACACGATGTAGCGTGGGAAGTAATATGAAAACTACATTTCATTTCTTGACAATACTTAACAGACATATTTATAGAACTTTATCTGCATGATATGTATACTGACAAGGTCGTGTAAAACTATTGTTAATTATAATTTATCCCACTCATACGTGGTTTGTATAAAGATGCAAATGTGCAATGCCAGTAGTAAATAAATTGTATCCTTCATGTGTCTTTATTGTATTTGAATAATTTGTACGAAAGCATCAATAATTGTATGTATCAGAAAGAGAATATGTTTTAATGTGTTCTAAAATTTGTAAAGGGTCATGTGTGTTTTGTGTATTTCAATGCAAATTACTGAAGTGTTCAGACACTTAAACAAGAAGACAAAGAAAATATAAAATATAAGATGTATCCGTTTCTTTAGTTATCTATTGTTGAACTTTAGCATATATCGACCCATTTATATTATCTGCTTGAGATAACAATATATAAGCTTATATGTAATAGCAAGGAAAAATATTAAAATAATAAAACAATATTATTGTATGATCAATAGATATAGTACGTTTGTATATGTCTCATTGTCATATTTGTAACTTATCTGTTTCTCGGTCTTTGAGAAACATAACGAGTGAAAGTCATAATTCAATGGAAAATCACGAAGGGTTGCACTGAATGGGGTATACGGAAAATATATGAAAAATAATTGTATATTGAGCGATATCAGGTGGAAACTAATTCCACCTTTTTATAAATATATATACGTCCTTAAAATTACATCCGATTTGTTGCTAGTGCATACTAACAATGAAACGGCTTTGCTTATTGTATGGGATTATCATACGCATGGTATATACGATTATTAGTGTACTCAGTTTGTGTCACTTTATTTCAATTATTACGGCAAATATCTCATGGTAATCTATTTATCAACAAGAGATCAGAAACAGTTAAAGAGAATGAAACTTTCCTAGTGATCAATAATGTCATCATCGAAACCTTACTGTTATTTGTCAAACGGGATGATATTCCTATAGAAACAGTTAACGCTCAGCTGGAAGGACTAATGCATTTATCCACGTAATGAACTTGGTTGATTGAATATGATTTAAATCTAAAAGCAAACCTTTAAAATACTATGAAATTTTATTCATTGTTATTAATGTGGCAAACCATGATTTTCTCTTTCATTGTTTTGAAATCTAAATTTATCTTGGTTGAAATGCTGCCAAATAATTTGTTTGCAATAGACACATTGCAAATACAAGTTTTTTAGGAGTCACGGTATCAGTTCAGTTCTCATAGTAAACCTACGCAAACACCATGATATTAAAAAACCAATAACCTTAATTTGTTGAGTGCTCATGATCAAATCTATATTTTTCAGTATAGATGTAACCTGGATGTCAGCTTCTGGCTAGAGGAAAGGATAAGAGCCTCGGCATTTTCTGGATCTAAATCTGTTTGAAACGCGTGCATGCAATTAAGCGCCAAAGAGTCAGGTGCTAATTTCAGTAATGAGTGTTCCAAACGCTAGACTGGTAAAGGACTGAAATTCCATAAATAAAACAATGTCTCTATTTTTCATCTACAACTAAGATAAGCTCTCAAAATATTTTTTTCTTTCTAAAAAATAACCTATATTATTAATCAGCCAAACCCATATATTTTATGTTCACCCATTTCCAGGCTGTTTCCCATGTTTCCATATCATTAGTACCGTGTGTCCTTTAAGGATGCGGTTAATAGCAGTGTTTGGAAATTGCGTGTCGAAAAAACGTGTATTTCAGAATACAGTTCATTAGAATGTTAAATATTATTTCAGTATTATCAAAGTCAATTAAACCTGGGGATTCCCACTAAACGTCTGGCAACATCAACGGTTTAATATATCAAAATTAATTAATTGATCGATCTCTTTATACACTGATACATCGGAAGTCTAATACAAAGCAGCCAATTAACCTTTCCGAATATTGATATTGGTGCTGTGTTATTGTATCATCGAGTGTAGATTTTTTTTATTATCAGTGACTATATAATTTTCATTATTCTTTACAGTATATTACATATAGGACAAGTCATGAAATTAATACATTTGAAGCCGTGTAATAAACTTATATGTTCATATTAAACGAAACTTTCCAAGGAGTGCATGCAACCAAAATGACATATCTGGTTAAATAAGATGTTGTATGACGCCATGATTTGGACAAGCCCAGCGGCCTCTATGCCATAAATTATTTGTATTGGTAGTTTTCTTATGAACCTTCTTACATTCAATTTGACTGCATTAGGCTATTCTAAAAATAAGATAATAATCTAATCTTTCAAACTCTGAATAATGATTATGTTGCACAGCTAACATACAAATGTTAAGAAACTGTCTGAACATGGTCTGGATTTGCTTAGTCGATTTATTATGTGCATTACCCAATAATGTGCCTGTATTCTTCAATCGGTTCAGTATATGTAACATTATACATCACCACTGAATTAAAAATAATAAACCAATAAATAACAAGATAATGATAGTGTTAGACCGAACAAAATTTATTGCTAATTCAACTATCTTTGTTACAATTGATGTGAGAAACTATCACGAAGCCAAGCTTTTCAATAAAAAATAGTCTGAACTTGTGTATTTTATAATATTGTCATCAGGATAAATCGCTGTTCTGCCAGATGTCATGTGTGATTGTTTCTAAAAAATACTTGTTTCGTATCACGCTGTGAGATTTTATTTATTTTACATGCACGATAGGTGCAATATTCCTCAAGCCATGTACAGCTGTGAAAGGAGGCAACGTACGAGCGGTACTATCCAAATATTATGTAAATTGTTTTCATTATCAAGGCTAGAGAGTGTCATCTGAGTTTAGATTACAAATGATATTAAATTACACAATATATATGTGATCACCAACTTCACCAACGTCGAAAATAACTGTTATTAAAAGACCAAATCATTCGACCAAGTAATTTGGGACTGCACGGTCTACATACCAGGAATAGACATTAAATGCTGTAACATTATCGATTATTAGGTCCTGCTCTCAGAACTGGTCAGTCAGCGAAGCTTTTAAACAATCATTTTGTAGGAGATATAAAGAGAATAAAAATGGATAAACATATTGCCTCAAATCCCACTATAAAACAATAGCATTTTTCATATATATATATATATATATATATATATATATATATAGATATAGATATTGATATATGCACACCAGGCAACAGACTAGCTTATGCTCACTAGACATCACACTACAGTATGCCCACCAGACACAACACTATCGCATGCCCTCCAGACAACACACTAGCGTATGCCCAATATGTCTTTATTAGTACCAAATATACACTGAATATATGTACACTCTATTGAGCAAGTGGTTTTGTCATGGAATGAAAAAAGCAGACTTTCATTAGTGTCTAGATATTGCATTTCTACAACTAATATTGTGACAAATTCAAATAATAACAATTACGTGATAACAGTTTAAAGTGTACTATGATGTAGATCTCGACATCAATAGAAAAGTATTTGCGTCAGCATTATCGCACCTGACTCTAAATAGACGAATCGTGATATGTCTGCCCTTGAAGTCTAGACAAATTTATTCATGTTCTATATAAATTAACTTCAACTCTGACAGTACCTCAAATATGCACCTGTCTGTACTGTCTGTACGTAATATCGTTACTGTTTATTTTATTGTTCATTTACCACAAATACAACAATTCAATAGTAGCATTGCCTGAAGAGAAATCATTACAAAATGCAACCGTATGATATACAAAGCTTGTCTCAATCGAAAGGGACAGAAAAAAAGAGACGTTAAAGTCTAAAGTAGGAATCGTATTATCTAGCTTTCTAACATGACACCGTTCTCAGCTGAGTCGCATTAAAGTTGCATTATTATCTAGAAGTCGAGGGGGATCCATTGTAACGAACCATCGTTCTCTGTTGAGTTGTATTATAGTCGTTATTATCTAACTGACGATGAATTCGACATTGTTTCGTAATACAAGCAAATCTAAGCTATATACCTTTTTTATAACAAAACTTTGATTCAGTCTTTTGACGCTTGAAGCTCTTTTCGATCACTCCCACTTACCTCTGTATAGCCTATGTTGCGCTGATAAATGGCGTTATCCTAACAACATAGTTATAATGTACAGAACTAAAGCAAATAATTTCATTCCTTTCTGTGCTATGTCGTCAGTGTTTCCAAACGTCTGATCATTTAAAGAACATGAATCTCTAATAACTATTTCAGATGATGGCACCATCCATACAAACCATTTATTCAAAAAATCATCACCATAAAACTCATTTGTTTGCCAAGGCTGCGAGTTAGTTGCATGTAACTGTTGCACCAACTTTGTGTGTCAAGCGAGTATGTCACCTCATTGCCTCAGAACCAAATTCAATTTATAGCACTTTTTGAATTCTCAATCACACAGCTTCGACAGATGGCATTGAATTAAATTACTTGTTATTTTTATTTTCAATACGCAGTAACCTTAGCCATGTTTCCCTGAATGATTCAAATTATTAGTAAATGCATCCTCATGGTACGGGCCGTTGGAACAAATATTCAGCAATAATTAGTACAAGTTCTACATTGATTAGGATTGTGATCGTCTTTAAATGTAAAATTGTCGAATGCGATACAAAGCCCCTATTTGTCTAATGCGATAAAAGTCCGTCTTTGTCTAATGCGATAAAAGTCCATCTTTATATAATGCGATAAAAGTCCATATTTTTCAACTGCGATAAGTCTATATTTATCCAATACGATAAAAGACCATATTTATCAAACGCTATAAACGTACATTAATCTATTGGTTTGTAGACAGCAATACCGACATCTCACAAAATTAAAACAATGTGTCTTGTATACAACTGTCAAGCTGGTTAGATAGTTATCTATCTGCAAATAGCAATTCGTTTTAAATATATCATGTTAATGAAGGACATAAACAATATGCTTTGAAACGAAAAGCAAGCATGTCAAATAGATTGGATATATAAACACACTCCGTTGGGACTAACTATGAACTGGGTTTGAATCCTCAACGAAATTGTGGTCTTTTAATAACCATCTAAAAATATAATAAAAATATCGCTTAGATTGATTTTAAATGTAAAGATTGAAAACAGTGTGCGTTAGATAAGTATTGCCTGTGACTTGTGTTGGATAGGACCCTTTATTTTCTTGTACTAGTGGTATTTAAAAAAAAACTTACCATCATTATTGCTCTTGTTACGTGTTTATGCTCTAATAAACAACAACAAAGGAAAGAGTGAAAACGACAAGCTTTGAAAAACATAACAACTAATTTATTTTCCTGGAAAAACATTATCAAAAATGACAAAAATAAGCACTTAGGGTTTTAAGAATCATATCCAAACATAATCCAAGAATAATCCACTAATCAAATTTTATTATTGGTAGTAATTAAATGTTCTAGTGAATTCAAGTTCGTGTCCCGACGAAAAATCCAAAATGGAAGGCGATGACGTATACTGTAAACGTTACTGTGCTGTATCACCTTAAGTTCTTTGTTGTTTGACAGCCAATAATATTCCGGTGTTTGAATTTCGGAATAAAATTTAAATAAATGTCTGTGTCCAAGAATTATGTTTGAATGCTCAAATATTTCGAAAAAAAAGAAACATTTTAGAATCTACAAATTTGAAAATAATTAATAACTCCAACCAGCCACAACATACAACTTCCAGTGTAAAGGAAATAACCCAACTGCAAAATATCTCTATAGACATCGGTATAAAACCTCACTACTGCGCAATTTCGGAAAACCCATAATTTCGAAATAGAGGCTGTTTACATATAAAACAAATCACATACTCCTAGTAGAACCTTGATGAAAACCAAATATTTCACAACGAGAATAATAAAAGGTTGTTGCTTATCACACTGATTTCTAAGTCAGTGTCGGGAAATAGGTCAGCTTTAGGCATTTACAACTGAAGAGTCATGGTAAAACTTCATTATCAAAGACAATTTCCCTTGCATACTTATTTGATTAGGAAGAAAAAAGATATATAAAATAAAGATCAATTATACACGATGCTAAAATAAACTTATAAATTACATGAAGTATACATGTTATAATACATCGTTATACGCGGGAAAGTACATCTGCTATTAAATTTATTTTTCCCTTGATGTGTCTGATGTCAATATTATATTCCTGTAACAACAAACTCCAAATTAGTAGTTTTTGATTTTTATTGTTCATATTACCGATGAAAGTAATTGGTTTCTGGTCACTAAACACAAATAATCGAAGAGGGAGGTGAACTATTGTAAACTTAAAACTGTTGTAATTCCAAGATCAAAGCCAAACATTCCTTCTCTATTGCTGAATAATTTCTTTGTTGTTTATTATATTTCTTATAAAAAGCACACTGGATGATCAACACCGTTTTCGTCATCTTGAATCAAAACTGCTCCAATCCCAACATCACTTGAATCAACAGACATTTTAAATGATTGGCCGAAATCCGGAGCTGTAAGAACTGGCGCGCTTTTAAGTATGGCATTTAACCTGGCATTAGCTTTCCGACATTTTTCAGTCCAGAGGAACTTGTTTTTCTTACTCAAAAAAGTTCAAAGGTTCAGCAATTATATACAAATTGGAACAAAGATTCAGATAGTATCCATCCATACCTAAATATCGTATTAGTTGCTTTTTATTTACAGGCAAAGAAATTCAGATATAGCCTTGACCTTATTGTCTATAGGTTTAACTTGCCCATGTCCCACGATAAGTCCTAGAAAAGTTACACTAGTAAGGCAGAACTCACTTTTGGATAAATTATTTGACAAGCACGCATCTGTGAGTCTGTCAAAGAATTTCCGAATTGTCGCTAAATGTTCTTTCCGGGTATCGTTGTCGTATCAGTGATGTACACTTTACAATTGTCTAGACAAGAGGTAATAATATTCATGAGACGTTGAAAAGTACTTGGTGACCCATTCATCCCAAACGGCATTACTTTATATTGATAAAGTCCATCAGGAGTCACAAATGCCGAAATTTCCTTTGCTCTGTCCGTAAGTGGAATTTGTCAAAATCCTTTCAGAAGATCAGATTTGGTGACATACTTGGCATTTACGATCTTATCAATATATTCATTGAATATTGGTAGTGGAATGAATCTGGCTTTTTTTCACAATATTCAATTTCCTATTATAGTGCACATACGGAAATTTTTATCTGGGTTTGGAACAAGTATGCATGGTGAACTCCAGTCACTTTTACTGAGCTCTATAAAATAATTATCCTGCAAATATTGAATTTCTTTTTCAAGTATTCATTTTTATAGACGGTTCATCCTGTACGGGTTTGTTTCACAGGTTTGGAATTTTCAATGTCAACGTCATGGAGAATTGTGTTCGTTCTTGTAGGAACATCTGGAAATAAGTGCTCATATTCAAAAAATAACTTTTTAAGTTTGTTTCGTTCTTGCTCTTGCAAACGTGAACGTTTCTTGTCCAGATCATTCATATGTTTTTAATGCCGAATATTTGTCACTCTATTATTCGTAGAATCCGATGATATTCCTTCATTTAAATCGTCACAGAGTAGGACAGGTACAACTAAATTAATTGCATGTTTAATCTGGCTATATCTTTTATTATACTGGTACTCCTATGATTTATTTATATCCCAGGAGACTAATATTATAAATTAATCCATTCATTTGATTTTTAACTTTGTAAGGGCCGTCACATCTAATCTGAAGAAACTTTTGAAAAATGAGTCATAGAGACAGAACTGTATAACCAGACCCAAACGTTCTCTCCATTGTAGTTTTGTCAAACCGCAATTTCTGTTTAGACTTGAAATTATGAATGCCAAATTCAAGCATAATTAGCTGGAAAGTTCCAGACTAAAAGTTGACCCTTGTCCTGATTTGACAGATTTGGGAAGGCCAAACTGAGTAAAACTTTATCAAAGCTTTTACCGTTGTTTTAGATTTAGTATTCCTCAAAGGAATTGCCTTTTGAAACGTTGTTGACGCACATATAATGGTCAACAGGTATTGGCTACCTGACTTAGTCTTAGTTAATGGACCAATACAATATACCATAATTCTACCAGATGGTTCGTCGAATGCATAAATAGGCTGCAGATGAGCCTTAGATTATCTCTGATTGGGTTTCCCTACCATTTGACAAGTGCGACAAGACCTACATTATTTACCAACATCACGCTTGATTTTTGGCCAATGAAAGTGATTCAAGATCTTGTGATAAATCTTATTCATACCCTAAAGAACCAGCCAAAGACTTTTCATGGGCCAAACTAAGTATTTCCTGTCTGTAAGGACTTGAAACTACAATTTAATAGTTCTCTGACGATTTGTCATCAGCGGGTACCTCGGGAGGTCTCCATTTGCTCCTAAGAATTCCATTTTTAATTAAATAACAGACAGGAACTTCAGTGGCTTCAGTTGTACTAATGGCCCTCTGAAAGAAACAGGATATCTCAGGATCTTTTTCCTGTCCAACGGTGAGTTATTGTCGTTTGTCACCCTGATTAGAATAAAGAGAATGACAAGTTAAAAGAGGTTCACTGTGATCAATACCTTCTGATTGATCCAAACAAGGAGTAAAAATGACATTATCAAAAGCCTGACCAATGCATGCGCCATGTAAAGGAATACTTTCATTATTAACATCATTATCAAGAGCATTCTTTGAAATAGCTCACTTAACTGCACATGCTAGGAACAATTCAGGGAATTCATTTTCAATTGGATCAACTTCCTGATCTAAACAAGGAGTGTCAGTTACAAGTGGATTAAACACAACCTTGACTCCAACTAGGTCGTTGCCTAGTAATAAATCAATGCCCTCAACGGGTAAAACATACACTGTGTCGACTGTCACGGGTCCTGCGACTAAGTGTGATGACATATTTACACAATGGAGAGAAACATTAACAAATCGGCACTCTACTCCCTGAATATGAAAACTCTAAGTAGAAGAAGACTTCTCAGAAAAAGGCAAAGTACCTGACAATAAAATACTCTGAGAAGCTCATGTGTCCCTTAAAATCTTAATAGGGATAGGATTGGCCGAATCTCCCAAGAGTGATATAGAACCCTTTGTTTTCCATTTGCCAGCTCTAATTATTTTAATCTAATCTTAAATTCCCTTTCATCCTTCTATATTTGCATATGTCTGTCTGTCTGTCTCTCTCTTCCTTTTGTAAATGCACTTGTATTTCTCTTAACTTGCAACTCCATTCGTCTTACTTACATCCCTGTATGAAACTGCATTCGTCTCAATTCCTTTCCATTTGTTTCTCTTCTCTTTCCATTTGTTTCTCTTCTATCTGAAACTGAACCTATCTTATCTCTAATTCCAACTTTTTAAGCTGTACTTACATTTTCAATATTTCCAATCATTTCTGAGTAAAAACTTAACATAGTGTCTACATTTGATGACATTTTAGAAAAAGCTTGCCGATTTTACTAAAGATTTCAAAAACTAGTAGAATTTCAAATTTCAATAAAAACAAAGTTTTCTGAAATATTTTAGCCAAAAATTCCAAAATCCGAGGACGAGAACTAATTCTTATGTTGCGTGTTTGTGCTCTAATAACAGAAAGTATGAAAACAACAGACTTTGAAAAAAATAATAAATCATTTATTTTCCTGGACAAACACTATAAAAATGAAAAGAATAAGAACCTACGGTTTTGAGAATCAAATCCAAAAATAATCCATGAATAATCCACGAATTAAATTTTAGAAGTTATTGTAATGAAATGTTCTAATGAATTCAAGTTCGAGTCCCGGCGATGACGTACACTGTAACCTTTATGGTGCTGTATCCTCTACAGTTCTTTGTTCTTTCACAGTCAATAATATTCCGGTGTTTGAATTTCCGAATAAAATTTAGATATATGTCTTTGACCAAGAATTCTGTATGAGCAATCAAATATTTCCAAGAAAAAGATTTAATCTTTTAGAATATAAAAAAATGAATAAAATGTATAACTCCAAACTACCACTGTATACACTTTCCAGTGTAAAGAAAAAAGCCCAAATGAGATATATCTCTATAGACGTCGGTATATAACCTCACTACTGCGTAATTTCGTAAAACCCAGAACTGCGAAAGAAACGCTGTTTACAAATACAAACCACGTACTACAAGTTTGACTTGATAAAATCCAATCATTTTATTCCGAGAATAAAAAATTAAAAAGTTGTTTCCTTCTCTTTTTGATTTATAAATCAATGTAAGGAACTTTGCCAGCTGTAGGTGTTTACAACTGAAGAGTCAAGGTCAAACTATTTCTGAAAAAGTATCGAGTTCCCAGTAAACGAAACTACATTATTTTGACATGTACTGAATAAAAAATAAAAAGATTTTAAAACTTACAAACAATTAAATAAATTAAAATATAAATTAAATCAAATATTTGAAACAAACTGAACAACAAAGTTTTATAGTAATCAACCGTACATCAGTGCATCCAATCAAAGTACCGCACATGCACTTTTACACATTTTTTCATTCTGACTATCCTAAAAAAAATCATTATTTTTGTATTTGCTTTTGTTATATTATTTATGCATTGCAAAAGTGCTGTTTGAACCGCGTAGCGTCTTCTGCATCTTCTGCCTATCAGCAAGTCTTTCAAAAATATAAATCAGTTAAACCTCACTTGGAAATAAATCAGGGTTGTAAGGAGCATGTTCTTCCTTCAGAGTGTGTGTCAACACTGGTTTTTAAGCTTGTGCGTTGGTAATGAGAGAACTAATACCTCATACACATGGTTCTGAAGTGTTCCACGACATCTGTCAACTCTTTGGAGGCATACAAAAGTATACAATGAAACTAGCAGTGTCATGCACAGACACCTGAAAGACTGGACCTTTTCCAAAAAACAGAAATATGTATCACACTCTTGACAGTCGGGCTACATTCCCATATTTATTAGCTTCTCTTTTGTGACGTTAAAAATGTCCGTGTTTCGCCACGTTCTGTCGTCAAGAAATATTTAATCCACCTTGCTCAAGCCTTTTTCAATATTGAAAACATATAGCAATTAGCCTATTCAATCATGAATTGATACATTTACAGCTACTGATACATTTACGGTTACTGATACATTTACAGCTACTACATCCCGCTCACTAAATTATGATAAGGTCTTCCAGAGCGTGGATCATCTTTCATGGATTCACAATCATTTCTTATAAGATGAAACCTAACTCATCCGTAAACTTTTTCAACCTAGGTCTTGAGAATACATCAAGAACGCCAGACTTTTACCATGTGCTCTTTTTCAGCAGCAGTATTGTTCCCTTCCGCGAGATTTATTTATCACTATCATATATTTATGTTACTCACACGCCTGAATCTGTAGGGCAGGATCTTGCTGTCGTACAGACAAAAATTGGTCAAAACACCAAAAATACTATAAAATATTCGGAACGTTTCACACAAACCTCGTACTAATGTCGTTTTTTGTTCAGTATATTATTACTTCACTGTACAATCAGATTGACTAACTTTATCTGCTCATTATCTGCATATAGAGAAATGCACTTTTTAAAGCCCTATTCTGTAAGGAGCAAACGAAGCAAGCAGTATATTTTATTACGTACTTCGTCGAATACTTTGCGGCAACCACTGTACTTTCTTGAAATGTGTTCTGCATTTGTTTTTCAGGTATGTCCTATAAAGGACTAAATGGTGCTGGTTAATGTTACCGTCTTAAAGGATGGGATGACACAGGAAACATGACATTACAGCTCTCGTTCTAGCTGACAAAGGAAGCAAAGCTCGTCTGACAATCAGTTCTCTCTTATTTTGTTACGTGTACCCATTATATATATACATTCTCGAACATGAATTGTGTCTCTCTTTTACAGCATATTGCTTATGGTAACGAAACTTCCTTCATCATAAAATCTTGCCAGACCAAATAGGTGCGTCTGCAAAGGTGAGCTAATTCCATTTACGTAAGCTTGAAACAATAATATCGCATGACTTTTGTATTCTTCGAGCCAATGAATTTTATTGGTATAGACATTCTTCGCACAACTTGCATGATCCGACCAAAGAGAGACCTTTAAGTAAATGAGATAAATTACAAGGCTCAGGAGAGACATATTGCTGCAAGCAATGGCTAATATCACCTTCTGCAGAATTGTTTGCAGTAGACGTGGCGTGTTTTTCAAAACTAAGTGTTTGGGAATGGCATATCAGAAGAATATGGACCGAAAGCTATCATTAACTGTAGACAATAAAATAGATCGCCAACTAAAAATGCAGTGGATATGACTTTTTCATTATTTTAAAGCATCTACTAGTGATCAACATAACAACCCATTCTTCTGCATTTGCACATGGCAACTATTACGCAAACTTGTTCTTCCATGTTTGGTCGTTGAATAATTATGTGATGACTATATAATTGTTTTTAATTTCCAAAATAAACACCCTGACAATTTCCATAAAAATAGGAAACATGTCTCAACATATTCGAAGTTAGTTCTTTTTTTTTATTTCTTGAAATATTCATTTGGTTTACATTAAGCAGGTTTCAAAGCCATATTCACCCCAATATTTGAACGCGAATGAAAGAGTACATCATCATTGTGACATTATTTCTCAAATACCTTGCGAAATGTTTAAACGGGAGTTTGTTATTTTAAGATGGAATCAGTTAACACCCCAACCATTCTGAATTTGTACGTGCTTCAGAGACATGAAAGAGTGGTATATACGATTTCCAGCAATTAATGTATTTCTCTATTATCTTTGATTTCGCTTGAACACATGAAATGCAAATAGTCTGACATATAATATTTGAAGTAAGATTAAATAGATGTTTGGTTGTAAATCCAATTATTTTTGAACACATGTTTGCAGACAACGAAAATATTATTACGAGACTTATAACTAGACTTAGCTAAAAAAATACCTTCTAAATTTGTCTATCATTGTTGTACACGTATTAATTCAGTTTTCTTCGAACTATGTTACACGTTCAACAAATATATTTTTGTTGAATTCAAACGTCCTTTTGCATAAGTTGCTATGATGACAGTGAAATGACTCATGCATAACTTTTATAATGTTTTGTCTTTTCATGTCCTTTAAAAATTTGTCAAGATACAAAATTTAGTTAAACATCAACTCACTAAGAAAGTGCTACGTTACAAGGAGTTCATAATATATCTTATATAAAGATACGAAATGTAGAGAATATGTAAATCCTTATAACTTAGAACGTTTTAAATTTATATAATAAAACCCAACTCAACATTGTTAATTCATCTATACAGAAACAGGAATTATATAAGAATTCTTCCATTTAAAAACTCTTACCAGAAAGGCACCACTGTAACAAAATAACCCAGCTAAATAAGTAAATTATATATTAGAACTAATACCTAGACAATACAATAATAGTTTTCAAAAACACTAATAATTAGTACGAACACTTCCTACGCAAAGGCAGCATGTGGTACTACATAAGTCAAAGCGATAATTTAAGCAAAACTGCTAATGGTTTATTCTTAACAGCTTATAGTCGTTTGAAGAAAACCTGAATATTAAATCATTATATCAAAAACAGCTAAATGTCAAAGAAAATGCCCATTTGTAAAACAGACCAGTGTACAGGGTGAAAAAATATTTTGGTCTCAAATAGAAGGTCTAATACAAACTTAATTCCATATTAATCAGCTTCACGAAACAGCCAAAAGTGATGTCATATGCAATATCTGTACACTGGTCTGTTTTACAAATGGGCCTTTTCTTCGATATTTAGCTGAATGTGATATAATGATTTATAATGCCACATTCGGGACAATCTGTTTATTTGCAAGAAGATACCATGATAGATGCGTAAAGACATAGGCGTCATAATGTCATTACTAGGGACACATACTTCAACTTATGTGTAACTCGAGGAACATAAACGGGTGAACATAAGTTATTGATATTCCGCTCATTACAACATGTTTATCACATCGCATAATATATATGTTTGGACCTACTGAACAAAATTGTTTTCAATGTATTTGAATCAAAATGAGTTCTCTACGATTTGACTTGTAAATGTTTAGAATTAAATAATAAATAATGCTATGCAAGGCCATGATATGTATTTCTCTTTTCGGTCCCATTTTTGTTCCATCTTAAGTTTGGAAACGTTGCTTCCTTCCATCATAAGGCATCATCTTTCTCTTATATTTGCTATGTTAAATCAACGATTATAGATTCACCACCATCAATGTGGGAAAAACATTCTTAAACAAATATAGCCAACGTTTTTACTCTGTGTGAGATGTAAATATATTAAACTATGCTATCTCCTTAGAAAAGTACTTTAAAAACAATACAATTGCAAACTTTGGCAAAATCATTGCTAACGTTTGTTAATGACCTTATTTTCTGAATCATTATGTGAACAATTCAAGTACAATGACAATTATAACAAGTAAAATACTGTTTTAACTGAATCGTTACGTGTATATAGTAATATCAAGCTTGTGTACAACGGACACTCAGCGGACCACAAAGAGCTGCCTTTACTGACCCGTACTCTTTGTATATCGGTATAAAGGTAAGTCCACTGTCGATGGTTTTCAAATAGGGTGCAGGAGACAGTTTTGCTTTTTTGCACACATTTATTTCAGAATCCACAAGCCTAATATACAAAAGTCATTAAACAAAATAGAATATGCAAGTGAGAACCAAATGGTCCGATGTGGTAATAGCCACATTAAAGCAAGTCATAGGAATATTATTGACTTGACCTGCCAAGACAAGGACAGTTCGAAACAATTCCCACCATACCCCAAATGATTACCTGCGTTTTTCACATTCGAGTAGAGAGAGAGAGAGTCAAATTTGACACCCAGTGATGAACTCATTGCAAAAACAACCCTTTTCCCTACGGTATAATTCTGCGAAGAATTGTTTATTGAACATTGTCGCGTAATTCGAATAGTTGCCGTCTATACATATCTTTAGATATAGGACTTGCCTTAAACCAACATGTCTACTGCTGTGGATGACATGCTTTCCTTCCTAGCCGACTAGTGTTATTTCTCTCCCTTCATACTGCGAAGTAATAATGTGAAGTGTGAACAATACAAAATTCGAAACTGCTAATTCACAAATATATCCATTGGACACCGATCAATTTACGAAACAATCCCTTGCAACCTAAATCACAAAGCATATAATTAAGGGTTACCGTATGAATATCCAAATTGCTCCGAAATATCGATAGTCGGTGACGTTGAGAATGAGTTTGCTGTGTGCAAGTACATTTTAGAGAAATTTAGACTGGGCAGACACCTTGTGGTCTCTACCAACAAGAGGTTGATACATGCAAGTGTTTGCTATGCCAGGTGTGATTGTATTTAAGTCAGCGTCTGCTCGGTTATTGATTATTTCTTGGAGGACTGATCATTCCAAATCATTGCTGCGTTGACAGCACTGGATATAAACTGTGTGTACTGTATTTCTTGACAAAAACAAGAAAACGAGGACAATAAAATACCTATTATCAGTGTATACATTTTATAAATATTTGGCATAATTTCCGTTGAGGACGTACTTGCCATTTTGGAATGATTAAACATCTAGATGACGGAATGAAATGCAGCTTTCTGGCATTGTGCCATGTGCGACTTTTATATAATCCAAGTTTAAAAATATTGACCTACAAATGTATTATAAATACTTAAACAGGTATTATTCTATTTTTCAGCAAGCTTCCATTACAAAAGTTCAGATAAGAAACACACACTTGCAGTTACTGTGCATACTGGTTATAATTCCAACTCAATTGCTAATGCTGAAATCTAGCTCTGCTGTGGCATAATGTGCCTACAATCTCGAAATTCTTCTGTTTTTTTTTTTCAGGAGCAAGCATCAGAACAAACAATATAGATCCTGATATGCCTGCGCATTATCCGACGGCAGGTCAGGGTCTATGTTGTGTCCAATTGGACTTAACTTGTAAGAGGGTACATGTGGTATATTCGGCACATGTAAAATTTGCGAGAATAGTAAACTATCAAGAACACTCCAGTTTTAAAGTATTTTCCTGTTTTGATAACATGTCGACTTATCTAAGAGTGTGTTCAAACTAAAGCGAAATAGTTGTTCTGAGAATAATGTTGACTCATAATTCTTCTTAATATTATTAAATATCTTTTAATCATTGTTTAAGGATGTTTAATAGCAACAGAACTTTAATCAGCTTATATTATCTGCGTTACTCATTATTGAAAAATACTTTAGATTCAACCGATATTTATAATGTACTTTAGATAGGATAACATCGAAAACTTTATAAGGCCATTTTCGTACATATACTGTAAATATTGAAATGGTGTTTTTTTCTTCTAAATTCGATTGTATTTGTATCTGGATCAAGCACTCAAAAGAATATTTATACTTCTGACTTCGAATGATTAGCTTGCAACTTAAGGTCAGCGGCAAATGTTTCATAACTATAGTTGGTTCCAGTGACTGTCTTCAATTACACTAAAGTTGATGTCTTATTGTGATCATGACGTCCTGCACAGCACAAAACAATCGAAACTACAACATATATTCCAAATCTAATATCGTCTCTGTATCGATTCCATACCCTTTTAGCCATCCCGTGCCTCCACAAATAGTCCGTCGATGACACTGTCATTTAATGGCCATAAAGAATTTCCAGGAATTCAATATATTATAACTTCTAACATTTAAATTACATGGGTTGAAAACACCTCTGATACTGAAACTACTCAACTACCGGTGCTGTGAAGATAAAGTGTGGCAGGTGCCAGCGGGACAAAATACCAGGTTAACGGTTCATTTTAGATAGGCAGCATTTTCTATAGGACCAAACAAACGACATGAGAATCTTTGCTGAAATCCCCGTATAGAGATGACTTTCCATTCAGCACGAATAGCGATAACAATAATTTTAAGATGTGGCATCCATATAGGACATCCATGGGATGAATGCATGTGCAAAGTCACTATGTGATCCTCCCTGTGATTTAGGAGGAGTATCGATAAGAAACATGTGCTAACGGACGGACGGACTGACAACGGACCACATATTATGTCA